>JAQFZA010000027.1:0-117939 GCA_034695115.1 Desoria olivacea | reverse complement strand
TTCTATAGGTTCAATTGTAAATCCTCACGAAGTTTCAAAGCATTTGGTACGTTTCTCCGGGCTCACCCCTTGCGCGCGTTTAGAAATCATTGACGTTGATTTAGATACGGAAAACCCAATTTGCAATTTTATTCAAATGGATTTAAACTCGTCCTTAACACCTCGTATTCTCGTCTCGGTGAAGTCTTGTGTTGCTATAGAAATTATATTTCCACATACCGTCACATATTATCCCGAATTTCCACATACCTCAGAAAACAGAAAACAAAACGTTGGCAAATTTTCATTTCGAGAATCCAGAAATTTTCTTGCTAACTTAATTTTTTCCTATATCGTATTTCCGGCTTGTATGTGCGAACTGCGAACACCATGGCACATAAACACATAGGAACGTACCGATTTCAGAGGTCTGAGAACCTGCATGAATACCTCAACGGCGTTGGAGTTGGATTTGTGCTTCGGAAGGTAATTTGGAAACGACAAGTTCCATTATTTTTTTAATTTAAAATTGATGTATGAATTTGAATTCTATTCATCAGACTTTATCAGTCAGCAAGCCAGTGGTTAATTTCGCGTTCATAGAGGATTCTGAAGAGTGGGAGATAATCACCACTTCCTTCTCTCGGGTTAATGAGATGCGATTCAAATTCGGACAGGAGTTTCAGGATCAAACGTACGATAAAAGGAACTGTAAGGTAAAATCTTACAACATATTTAGGAGCGACCCTCAAATTGTTTTTTTATTTATTCAAACAATCCATATTTATCCAACCTTATTTAACTCCGCAGACCACTGCGCAAATGAAGGGAGACACGATGATTTTTACACAGGTGTGTGAGGAGGGCCCACCAGTTGTGGTCACTCATGAGATAAAGAGGCCGGTGCGTTGTCAAGACGGGGGGGTGCTGAATGGGATGTTGGTCACCATGTCGTCAGGACAGTATAAGACCCTTCATCACTTTATGAAGGACGAAGTTATCGCTCCTGACGGTGGCGAAGTTGTCCCTCCCGTCAACGTTTTCACTCCCTTTGAAGTTATCGCTACCGACGAAGTTATCATTACCGACGAAGTTGCCTCTTACGTCGAAGTTGCAGCTTCTGTCGACGTTGCCTCTGACGTCGAAGATGATGAACCCATGGAAGTGGACTAATCTTGTTTCAGCAACCAATTATTGTTTACCGAAAACTTATTCAATGGCACTTGGTGCAAAATTCTATGACGCACGTACATGTTACATATTGTATCAATTTTCTAAATGAGGAATAGAAAGTGATCACAGATTTTACAGATGTTGATTTTCAGTAAGTCAATAAAAATTATTTATTTTACCAACTGTTTTTGCTTTTTTGAGATTTATAGAGCATATTTAAAACCACTCTCAACCCTGAAATCATCCAATGTAATGGTAATCAATCATGAACTAGTATTAACTGCTATTAAGTAGATAATATTGACCTTCGTTCGTCTCATTGACAAGCCGTCCATCCCATTCTGACTTGTTGTATAATGAAACGCGAGTTAAAAAAAAGTGTATCCCGTGCTCGTTTTGCCGTTTTTATCATTTTGTAAATCCCAACAGGACTTAATTAGAATAATGGGTGATTAAAAATTTATATCTACCTCAGTTGTTCACATGAATTTGAGTTTATTGTTTTAAATGTAATCAATCGGCAGAAATTAACAGATTGATAAATTAAAACAAATACTTTGTTATCTCAGCTTAATGAGTCAGCCGATTATATGAATTGAATAGGTAAATGATAGCATTGCACTCTCTTTTGTCATACTGATCTGTGTTAAACTCCAGTAAAAAGCTACAAAAGAGTGCCCTATTTTACATCGTGGGAAGCAAAAGGTTGTATTATCGAGAAATTGTATGTCAGACGCTGCTAAGTATGTCCATTCCGCTTGTGTACCTAATCTTATTGTTAGTCCTATTTTGCTATGGTTAACACGATTGTTAACACAGTTGAGTCAAACTGCCAACTCACTTGTGTAAGGTTTTAATAGTTAATAGTTAAGTTCAGATAGTAAGTCTGCATAAGTAATTCTATCAAAAGACGATCGCTAATTGTGATATACCTACGCGTAATTGTATGTATTTGTATTACATGATATACACCCAAATCATTTTAATTCGAAGTGTGTGGTGCACTGCTTTACAGTACAGCTTAGCTTTCAACAAATGTATATCGAAGACTTTTTAGTCAATTTCCCTGAATAGCCTTTCATAATTAGTTCGTAAATTGAACAATGTGTTCTTACATTCACTTTGAATGCAAAATGAGTATATTGGTAATTAATTGGTGCTGAATATCATACTTGGTCCACAGAATATACCTGAAACTTAAAATACATCTATGGATTCCTCATCAATGATCAACCGTTGTTAATTGGCGTTGCTCATTAGAATCAACATGTGTTTCAGTAACCCAAAATATAAGGAAGATGCTCTAAGACATATTAACGAATCCGCTCTATCCAGTAGACACATTAGCATAACTAATCGAGTGAATTATCTGTTTATACATTTTCAGAGCGTGAAGGGTAAAAAAGGTTTAATCTAACATGCATTGTTTTAGTTCTGTGCACACAATGATGGTGAAATCACATCCATACACCCTAAAAGGTGTACCCCATTTCCGACATCGTCTTATTGTGGCCTTCCTGGTACTTGTTGTATCTCTCGATCTGTCAGCTTCCTTCACAGTTCTAAATCATAATGGGAAACTACACGGCTCGAACGAAACGTTGCTTCCGATATCATATAATTTCTACGGTTACAATGCTACGGGTGATTTCCGTGATTCGAATTCGGGGGCGGGTGTCATCAGCACAAAGTCCAGAAACGATACATGGACTTGGGGATGGGATTCTAAGGAGCAGAAACTTAATGTCAATGTAACATCATCAATTCGGAGTTTGGAATTACAAACTGCGACTGTGAGGGGCCTACGGATAGAAGAATCTTCCAAGCCCGTTTCGTATGAAAAAGGAGTATCGGTTCTCTTGGCCGATTCCCCCGCGGTTATCCGCCTCTTCGGGGATCGATTCACTAAACACACAATTATCCGATTTGTTACTGAAATGAGAGTGAGAGGTGACGACTGCGGTATGTCTTTTTGAGCTGTACTTAGAAATCATAATGTAGAAATGTTTTAACATCCAACTTTTACATTCAATGCAGATGATTTGACATCAACAAAGAGTTTTGCGGTATGTTGAAACAAAAATATTTTATTTGTTAGTTAGACCCAGCGATTGTTCAAAAATATAATGGATTTATAGCTATTCAAAAAAGAGATTACCGACCATTCAGCATTAGCTACGGTTCAACTGCCACCATTGGATCTCGGGGAATCCGAATTTTATATTTGTGCTCGTCAAAATAATACAGGTTGATCTTTTGGGCTTAATAGTTATTCAATCAATATGTTTTCCAAGCTTTTAAAAATCAATAGCTTTTTGCTTTGCTCGAATGATACAGACATGCCATGGGTTCATCAAGGAACAGAGCAATGGATAGTTTTGAAATCCTATCAGAAATGGCTACCATTGTGGGTTCACATATTTCTCCTTGTCCTTCTACTCATGTTCTCTGGACTTTTCTCTGGACTCAATTTAGGTTCCTTCATTATCTTGTTACTAAAACAGTGTACATTTTGAGTAGAATATTTGATGACAGGTTAATAAAATTATTATTTTTTCATTAAAAGGCTTAATGGCGATCGACAGGACGGAACTGAAAATTATTGGGAATACTGGTAGTCAACCAAATTATTTGTTAATTGAGTCATGATTTTGATTTGAATATCTGGAAAGCTATTTTATTTTTAAGGTTCGGATAAGGAGCGTCGATACGCTAAGAAGATTCAACCTCTTAGAGACAATGGAAACTACCTGTTATGTAGCTTGCTTTTAGGAAACGTAATGGTCAACTCGACTCTTACTATATTATTGGATGATTTAACATCTGGATTAATAGGTATATTGAAGATATTCATTTACGAATCGTAAAACATTGATTAATATTTTTCGTGTTTTTGCTTAGCTGTTATCGGCTCAACGCTTGGAATTGTAATTTTTGGAGAAATCTTACCACAAGCCTTTTGTTCGCGATATGGCCTTGCCGTGGGAGCCCGAACTGTTTGGATTACTAAGCTGACCATGGCGGCGACCTTCCCATTGTCATACCCTGTGAGCGTCCTACTTGACAAAATTTTGGGAGAAGAAATTGGAAACGTTTATAATCGAGATAGGCTTAAGGAGCTAATTAAGGTATGCACTTCACTTATACCTTTTTATTTTTATCCCTTTCTATTTTTATTTTGACATTTAATTTGGTGTTCTCTAAAAATTGCGTCAGGGTGAAAGTAAATTTATGAAACTCGTTTTGGATGAATCACGATAATCATTAGGCAAATTAGAACAGATTCAGAATTAGTTGTTCCGTTGATTAGCGTCAATAAATCCATATGCATAAGGCTTGAGAAATGCAGATAATACGATAACACTGCCTCAATAATATTGCAGCATGGGCAATGTATCCTGTGGAATCTTGAATAATGAATTGCAAATACGGATCTTATTTTAAATTAGCATCTTCCAAGCAACACGGTTCTACGAATTATTAAGAACAATTTCAAGTTCATATTCTATTAACAAACATTACCCGGGAATTAAAATATTATTAAATTCACTCCATCGTTCATCTCTTGTCGTAATGCATAACTTAATATAAACATGAATATGGACTTCTTCAAAAGTACCTAATTATTATTGCTTCAACCGCTTAATATTAGCATAGATTAAATGTTGTTTTATTAATTGCAGGTGACTCAGAGTTACAATGATTTAGAAAACGACGAAGTCAACGTGATTGAAGGCGTTCTAAAATTAAGCCAATCAACATGTGCGGATGTAATGACAAAGATTGATGATGTATACATGCTTCCCCTAAGTGTTTGCGTCGATTTCGATACCATTTCTGAGATTATGTCTAGCGGTAAGAGCAAATTCAAAAACCGTCTTAATCTCAACAAGGTTTTACTTTCTACTTTGCTTTTGCTCACCCAGGTTATTCTCGAATTCCTATATACGAAGGGGCTCGTGGTAACGTCGTGTCAATTTTGTACACCAAGGATCTCGCGTTTGTTGACCCTGATGACAAAATGCCCTTGAGAACAATCTGTGAATTTTATAGTAATCCATGTAACTTCGTTGAAGATATAAAGCCACTTGATGCTATGTTCAAAGAGTTCAAACAAGGTGATACAAAAATGAGGCCAGATAAGCTAAACATTACCCCCTACGACACAGATGTTTAACTTCACCGTTTGTAAACAGGAAACAAGGGCCATATGGCTTTCGTTCAACGAATTCATACAAGCGATTTCTCAGATCCATTTTATGAGATCATCGGGATCATCACCTTGGAAGACGTCATTGAGGAGCTGATTCAAGCAGAAATTAATGATGAGACGGATGTTTTGGGTAATCTATTCACAAGCACGGAAATCCTACCATATTCTGCCACAGAATGTAATTTACTGATTTAGTCGAAATAATAAATTTTACAGCAAGTAACCGCAGTAGGCGAAGATCTAGAGGTCCAATTAACATCATGCAGGGTATGGCACGTACAAAGGCTGAAGGGACTCAAGTATCCCCACAATTAGCCCTCGCAGCGTATCAGTACCTCAGCACATGTAAAGTTTATGATAGCAACACGCTAAATGGTACATATAATCAAATGCTTCAAAAACTTTCATGTTACCGATTTTAGCAATCAATGAGTTCAATGGTGAGGTAATCTCAAAAAATATTCTCGAGCGTCTTCTACAACAAAATGTATTCGTCAAAATTAAATATAAAGTTCGAGAGGATCAAAAAATTGATTCAGCAACCATTATCTACGAGAGGGTGAGCTAACTGTAACACAAATGAGAATTCATGTGACAGATTTCCAATTTGTGTCGGAAACCCTTAACAAATCGTTTTATAAATGTAGGGAAAGGCTGCAGACTATTTTGTTTTGATACTGGAGGGACGAGTACATGCAGAAATGGGCAAAGAGAATCTGGTATTCGAAAGTGGTCCGTTTACGTACTTCGGAACTCAAAGTTTAATCCTTCCCCATGCACAAGGTAAGAATTGAAAAACATAAATATTTATATAATAAATTATAAATCAGAAAGCAAAACAAATCATTAAATTATCTAGGTGAATCGTCTTCTACTCCTGTTGCGAACCGAAAATTCGGATCAAGTTCAGGAAACCTGGAGTCACTGTTACACACTGTTTTTATACCTGACTACACAGTAAGGGCAGTGACAGATGTGACATATCTTCGAATACCAAAGTCCATCTATACGGCTGCAAAGCAGGCTACTCTTCTGGAACGAAGCTATTCTCATGCGGATTCGAATGCGATGAGTAAAGCCGGAGATAATTTCAAGTAAAAATACTATTTTAATTAACTGATTGAATTAAATCTAATTTAGGTGGTTTTACTGTCAACATTTTTTTTAAATTATTTTTTATTTTACAGCGAGCAGATTATCCAGGTAACCAATTAAAGAAAATTATTATTGCAGTATGAATTTCTACAGAATGACATGAGGGATAATTTATTTTGTTAAAATTCAGATGATGAATGGGTCCCAAAAATTGGATGGAAATCTTGAAAAGCATTACAGCCCAATTCAATCAGTTGATTCTTTAAAGGATGAAAAGGTTGCTTATCTTTACTTTACGTTAAACATTAGATTTTGAAATAGCCATGACCTATAAATATTATTTTGTTATGTAGGACCACGAGAAATCTCATGGAACCCTGGGAGAGATAATCCTAGCTCCTTCATTGCTACTTACTCGGCCAGAAAAATATGATACTTCAATAAATACAAGGCCGACAAGGCACACGGAGTCGGGACTTTCGGAAGCCAAAAATAGCAAAACTTACGCTGCGATGAAATTACGAGATACATATGGTCAGAAAAATTGGTTAAAGCCCCAAGGAACAATGTCCGATTCAGAGAATGAAGAATTAGATAACTTTTACAGATTATGAAAACAATTTGAACAGTCCTTGTTAATATGCAGACCAAAGGAGGATGAATTTAAATCTATATCTAAACAACGTCAGACGAGCGTCAGTTTACTGTCTTTGATACCTAATAAATGGCAAAGGACTTGTTTTTATTGTATCTTAATTTGAGCAGAACATTATGGTTAGTTTATATCTCTGTTAAAAATTATAGCGACAATAATATAGCATTTACAATTAGACAAACAAATGTTTACATGTGAGCTCTCTCAAGGTGTCTTTAAGTCTGTCTTATACATGAAACTTGTTTTTCTTTCTTCAATAAACATTAATTTACATGCGTTTTTAAATAACCACCAACAATCATAAAGACACACACAGTGATGACAGTATAGTATTTATTTTAGTACATCGTACAAGCCTACAGATTTATTTGTCGTTTCGAGAATATTTCAGTCATCCCCCAGGTACATCAATTATAGCACAATTCTTATCTGGTTCTGACAAGTTTATAAGCGAAATTCGTAAACACTAATATTGTTGTCTAACAATGAGTAGAAACCTAAATGATTATTTTTGCAAGTGTGGTAGTCTGAAATATGCTAAGTATATTTAGAAGGTATATTATGAATTTCCGCCAATACAATGCAATTTAATCTCGCGTGCATGTCTGAAAAGTGAATTTGTAAAAACTGTGCCTGCATTTCTTCCCAATTGAGAACAATTAATA
Source organism: Desoria olivacea (assembly GCA_034695115.1). NCBI lineage: Eukaryota > Metazoa > Arthropoda > Collembola > Entomobryomorpha > Isotomidae > Desoria > Desoria olivacea. The sequence goes on along the minus strand of JAQFZA010000027.1, from coordinate 110,159 downwards.
ACAGACACCCAAGGTGCCCTGATAAAGTTCACAAAGAATTTAATATTCCAGGCGTACTGTAATTTTGTAAAATGCATAATGATAATAGAAACCGGCTTTTGTCAGTTCAGCTATAAATTAATTTGATTGGCTACGGACGGGCATGAACAAATTCAACTGGAACTTACGATTCCTGAGCAATTTAATTCTGTTCCCCACTCTCAGGCGTTTGCGATAGTTTTTTTAAAATAAATATGACAATAAACTATAAGAACTATAATAACCTCATTGACTAACTGCTTTTCTGATATTATGTCCGGCAAGGTTTAATGAGAACTCACGAATCCTAAAATGCAATTTAACTAACTTCCTGTCAGCAGCAGAACTTACAAATACTTTTGGGATATCTCTAATAAGAAGCTAAGGTCCCGTAACGCGCTTAATAAAGTTCGTATAGTTCATTCCAAACATACGAATATTGTTGTTCATTACAAGGGTCAGACATTAAGTAACTGAAAAATGCACTACATCTAGCAAGAGGCTAAATATTTATCAGCTAGAATGTAACTTTCTGAATGTTTCAGATGGATGGTCAGTGGTCGTGACCAAAATCTGACCAGCCTATCACTGGCTCTACTCTGACGAAAATGTGTAACACAGTTCATTAAGGAATTTGTTAACTAAACTGACGTATATACCTCAATACTGATAAGTAACCGAGAACGAAAAACAAATATTACATCAAACCCCTTCAATGCAAAATTAAGTATCAACGAGCCTAGAGGTAACAAACATAAATGAAACAGCCTTGTTCAGGAATACTGGATAGAAAACGGAAGCTAGAATTATATGATCTTGTGTAGCTGTTCGAATGAGATTTTTCTTTGAAATAGCTGTCAGAGAAGCTTGGTCTGTTCATCAGAAAGATCCCCTCCACCATCAAGTTCCTTAATTACGACTCGGGATGTCTTCCGGCTTCCATCGTCGATACTCTAAACCCAAAACATTCATTTTCAACCAATATTTTGTCAAACATCGTAAAGAATTCTTAAAAACAGTCAAACATACCGATATCTTTGAAATTTTTCTGCCAGATTCTGACATTGTATCGTCATCTCCGTCTTCCAACATCTAAAAAGAATTCAGACATTACATGAGTTTAATGTGGGAATAAAGAATTAGGTTAAAACGGCAGGCTCCACCTTTTCAATTTCATCTTGCCAGTTCTTATTTTGGGCTCTTTCTATTCCCGTTGCTAAAATTGCAGCTTTATACGCGCTGTATTTCAGCATCATGTAATGCAGATCTGTCATTACTTTCACAGTGTAATCGGGGATAAATGTCCTCCTTTTGGATTTAGCTTCAGGCTTATCGGCCGTAATTGGGGATATTGCACCGCTTTCTGATAAAAAAAACAACAGTTGTAAGAGTTTAAAAAAATGTTTTTGAGTCGGATAATTAAAATGTAATTACTTTCTGCAGCGTATTCAGATATCAAGAAATCCTTTCCAAAGGTAGTGAAAGCACCGCTTTCATATCGTAGTTTCTCTTGACCAACGCTAACTTCCACTCGGCCTTCAAGGATCATTATAAAATATTCCACTGGTTTCCCCTGAAATCCAAATTGAAGATGAGATACAAACAACACAAAATCCGAAAGTATATCTATCAGCTAAGATGTTTACCGCTTCAAATAGAAATAAGTCAGGTATTTCTTGATTGCCTCGATGCTTAGGAATCTTGATGTATTGGGCGCTGCTTGCAACCAGACGTTGCAATATGGTGACTGACAGTATCTCTTTTTTAAACGGTTCAACGCCTACATCAAGCCAAAGTAATGTAGATATTTTATGACGATGACTTTTTTTTAAATGAACACATAATTAATGCAATAAGCAAATATAATTTTAGAAGAAATTGCCTTACTCGTGCTAAGAAATTGAACCGCTGCTAAGGCAAGTGGAGGTGGGATCTCAACGGGTGGTTTTGCCTTTCTCTTGATTAAATGAAACGGGACGGAACTTTTCGGTCGTACGGTATTTGAATTCGCAAGTCGAGCTTCATACTTCCCAACTATGAGTTAAATTGACATTTAGGCCATTCCAATCCAATTAGTTTTATATTCTGAGGTTAAAGTGAATTCAAGTGAATATAACTTACTATCACTTTCATCCATGATTTCGGCTTGCAGAAGTTCCTCTAAAACATCTTCCATGGTCACTAGCCCGATTGTTTCATAAAACGGATCACCAGGACCTTCATCATTGATTCTCTGAACAAATGCCATATGGCCTCGACTCCCTAAACACAATTCGGATCTTATAAATCTCCATCTACAAAACCATATGGTCAGTGAGTTCTGAAATTAAGTGCCCACCTTCTCTGAATGTCCTGAACATGTAGTCAAGTCGAGTGTTTTCAAAGACAAAAAATAAGCTATTTTGGTAGTATTCTATGACGGTTTTCAAAGGGATGTTGTCATTAGCATCCAGAAGTGTGAGCTGTTTTACATTTAATAGAGCCACAATGTTTTCTCTCTCTCGCTCGTAAATCGGAATGCGAGAGTATCCTAAAATAAATGGATAGATGAGGTAATGTACAAAGACGACTTATCATCCAGTTACAAAGCTTACCGTGATACTCAACTTCTGCCATTGTATCGAAGTCCAACACTGCATCTATTGGTAGCATAAACACGTTATCTAAACGAATCATGATGTCCTTCACCTAAATTTTAAAAATTTATCATTTCAATCTTCTGTGTCGTTTGAACTATATAATAAATTATTTTTATTTTGTTTTTACCGTTTTTGTCTTCATTTCCAGCGCTATGAAAAAATTAATGTTCTTACATTAATAAACTATGAATTCTCCTTTCTGCATGTATAGATTTTTGGATATGTAATTAACTTCTTACCTCCCGAAATTATACCAACCTCTTCGGTCTCAAGTCCATGGTGATCTTTTGTTACCTGCAGAAAGAAAATTGAATCATGTAAAATGATAAAATGGCATTATAAAACAAGAGTAGAATAGTTTACAAATAATAACAGTTTACCCGAAGTAATTCTTTAAGTCGTTCTCTTGTGTAAACACTGCCGATTTCTTCTCCCAGTAGTTTGTCCAAAATCTTGCTAAGGGGATACGCTAAAGGAAATGTTAGCAACATGAAAAATTTGGTGACGTAAATCGTTTTGGCCCCAACAGCAAGGCCATGTCTGGAGCAGATGGCTTGAGGAATGATTTCTCCAAAGATTACAATAGACAAGGTTGACATCATAATTGCAATTAGACCTGAGGTCAAGTCGTCAACCAGAATGGTCAATGAAGCATTCACCAGCACGTTACTAAATAACAAGCAGCAAAGGAGAAAGTTTCCGTGATTTCGAACGGGTGCGATTCGTGAAGCGTAGTTCCTCTCATTGACAGTTCCAGTGTTTATAATGATCTTCAAATCGGTCTTGTTCAAACTCATCAGCCCCAGATTTAATCCCGAGAACAGACCAGATAAAACTAGTAGAAAGGTTAACATGATGAGATGCAGCCAAATAGGAAGCATTGCCTTGTAAATTTTAATCATTAGCCAAGGTTTTATAGAATTTTCGTCTTCTTCTCCTTGACGTTCAAAATTCGACATGCTTGCTGACTTCAAGCACAAATAAACTTCGTTGAGTTCCCCAACGTGCGGTATCGTTGTAAGAACCTCTCCCATGGTTTTCGAAGCGTCTATTTCCACCTATTAAACATCACAAATTGGTCCACACCTTTTTTTAGAAATGAGTGACCGACTAATAAGTTTAACCAACTTTTTGAAGGAATTTTAAATAATCGCAATACCTTAACCTCCGGCTCATGGTTATTAGGGTCATCGCATTTTTGAAATTTTGAGAACTTGAAAAACGTAGGTTCTATAAATCTCCCAAATAATCTTATTTTCACTTCCATATTTTCTAAAATTCGTGGAGTTCCATGTTTGTCGTATTCAATCCGCTTCTTGTCGGATTCATACTCGAAAGTCAATCCTATTATTCCAACGTCAGGTACGGGATTATCACTTGATCTTCGTACGCGAATGCCATTCTTCATATTCTCTTGCAAATTTGAAACAACTTCCGCTTGACTAGAAAGATGTACTGAAGGATACGTATCTTCATCAGTAACCCTATAGAAAATATCAAAAACTATTCTGCATCTTCATTGCCTCAATTTTATTGTATTCTTTTAGTTTAATAATAAATGCCGGTACTTAGGACTACTCAAATTAAAATATTTGCGTCTAATGCTATCATATCATAATTTAATGTGCAGTACCCTGGTAGGGTGGGTGCTGAGAAATTGCATGCTTACGTATGATTTTGTAATGCTTTCATGACTTCTTGGAAGATATTTGTATCCTTGGTTTTCAATACAATCGAAGTTGTAAATTCGTTAAAATGGAAAATATTTTACTTCGCTTGATAATTATAACGTGCGTCCATAAGACCAAATCCATAAAAATCATCTTCTGCTGCACAATATCAAATAAATACTAATAGAAGCTAAAGGAGGTCAACTAATTATTATTTAAAATGAATATTGATGAACATGAAAAGCTATTGTTCTTAAAAGCTACATCCCATAGTATTTTTTATGCTAAATGAATATAGTGAAGGATTACTTCGAGTTCTGGATTAGAATAAGGAATCCAAACCTACCGTTCGTATGACGTATGTGTGCGGGTGGATTCAGTTGGGGAAGAGTAAGACTGCAGTGAAAGGTAAGGACCGTGATGTACCCAAGTATCCGTACCAAGCATTTTGGTGCAAACATGGTACGTCCTGCCTGGAAGAAGTCCTTGGAAATCTTGAATGTACGCCTTATCGAGGACTCCTTGTTCAAGAACGCGCTTGAAAGGGGCTCCAAGATCGTGGATTTCTTTTGAAGAACAACTGCTCCCCGGAGGATGAGACGAAAGGGTTAAGCCAAAACTGAAGACCTTCTCAAATCCTTCACCACGAAGTCGGATAGCAGACGAAGGGCTGTAATCATCAGACCGAAGGGTATTGTCGAGCCCCGGCTTTGTACGTTCAGCACTTAGAATTCGGACAGCCAAACCATCCTGAAAGCTTTGTTCGGAACCTCCTCCTCCAAGAAATGAATTGTATTCAATAGAGCGCCCTAATACAGTAAGAACAGGTAGAATCCATAAGTACCATAAAGTTCTCCACCTGCAATTTGTCTGTCCCATTATTCGCAGACAATTAATAATAATTGAAGTGGCAGATGATACCGTTGCACTTGCACTTCACTTCCCAATTTTCCGTTTAGTGGAACGCAGCTAATTTTTATGAATCACGTAGACACTACGTTAAACACTTGGAAGCAAATATCCTCATGATCGCTGGGTCACCACCATACATTATTGACTAAGTCACGACACCCCACGGAACAAGTATCTTAATTAAGCGTAGAATGATGAAGCGATGTACAGAAACTTCTGATTTAATTTCAAAGTGGAGCTGATCAAGAAGGAAGGATTGACAGAGCGGTAGTCGAGATTAGTTGATGTCAGGATAAAAAAGTGTACCAGTCTGATGTCTTAGAGTGAAACAGTTTAGTTCTAATATTTGACATTGAGGTATGATTTACAGTCAGCCAGTTCCACCCGGCCACTGATTCCCAGTAATTACTTTACTTCCTTGTGTATCCTTGTCGAAAAGATTAGAACATTAATCTGCTCTCTCCCTGGGTATGATAACAACAATAATAATATTATTAACTGGATTAAAGCAAGCTCTTCGTCCCTCAGTCCGCTCGACCGGCTTGACTGTCTTCAAAACTAAAAAAGGTTCATGCATTTCTCAAGAAAAAAAATGCATACAAATTTTAATAAAGTCCACCGTCAAGATTCCACATGTATTCCGTCCTGATTTTGCAGAAATGGTTTCGTTTTATTGGCACATTTCGTCAATATAATATTCCCAGCTTCAATTATTTACCACACGTAGGGCTAAGTTGTTGGAGGCTTGGTTTAGACGGATCAAATTTTTCAGGAGCTTGTGGAGGTTCCTATAGACAAAGAAAAATATAAAATGTATCACACAATGTCTCACCAGAGTCAACTTGGGAACATGAAAGTCCAGCTATGTATTACGAATTGTCCATTCTCTCAATTCCAGACTATGAATGAGCGTTTCTTGGGAAAAGAAGTTTACTCTGATTATTGTTACTGATTACTGTATATTACCAATAGGAGATTTGATGAGATTGATCCAAAAGCATTTTTGTATATAGAGACAGATAATAAATAACAAGGACTGGTTTTAATTTCAATTTACTCCTGCAAACCTAAATCTACAACTTTGAATAGTAGGGGCAGTGTTGCTGGATTGAATACTTTCTTAATCCTCCCGACCTTTGTTATTATGTAGTACATATAGCTAGTTATCTCCAGATTTCACTGGAAACTCGACCCATGACTATTCTATAAAATCTGTTCTATTATATTTAAAAATAAAATAAAAGGGAACAACCTCAATATTAAATCCTCTCACGACGACTCTAATCTAAAAAGAATCGTACATCCAATACCAGTCCAAACAAAACGCGCAGACCGGTTCAAAAAACTATTGAAAATGAAACCTAATGTCTAATTGTCAACCGATTCCTAAAGACAAAGCTTGTTTTACATCCTTTCGTCAATGTGGCTCAACTTGTCCTTGAAGTTAACTTCCTGTCTTAAACACAAACTAAATCATGCAGGATGATTAATTTAGCAAGTCTACACCCACCAAAAATTCTTAATACTCATGCGGTATAAATAAATCACTAAAATCACTACCAACTATCACAAAAAGCTTGACAGTAGGAACTATTTAATAACCATGTAAATAAAATGCGAAGGCATAGGGTAAAATGTGGAGTTGATTTTGTGGAGTTTAATATGTCGTTTTTGGATGGTGAATATGGTGATAGTGTTTGTTCACTTGTATCACAAAAAGATAGAGAGGCCTTCATGCAAGCCTGTTATCTCTCTAAAAAAAAGTACAGAAGAATAATGCATACAAATCGCTTTACTCCAGCCGCTTGATTCAGTGACCTGTATTCCATTAATCCGTATCAATTACATATTATAATAATAATTATGTAATGAAACGGGTTCCCTGATTGTTATCATTAATACCATCATGGACTGTGCATAAATGATGTTTAAAAAAAAACTTTTCAGAATCTTAAACCTTGAACACAACGTATAAAACAACATACAAACATAAGGTTACCGTATGTTCAACTATCAGCCACCACATTGGCCAAATATTCCCTGTACTTATGCTATACTATATAGGTTCAAATTTAAAACTATGTGGCTGCAGAGGGCTTAGAGTATTTAAAGAGAATTGTTGGTGAGTTCGTCAATTTGGCGTAGCATAATATGATAATTAATTCCTATTCAACATTGAACATCCACTGCTTTAGTTAATGAACAGACTTAACATGTAGACTTTGGAATTGGAATGCAAATACGGATTACTTTTCCAGATACTAATTCCATTCCAACTTCACAACGTTACTTCAAACTCACTATGTATGTACCGATATTTAAAATATTTAAACATTTATTTTTCTGTCCTGGCTTGAATTTTGTGTTGATAATAGCTAGGCTGTCGGAGTTGCTAGAAAACTATGACGAATTGTGTAACCCCATTCTAAGAAGGCGTTAAAATGAGACACATGAGTTTTATCTCTCCTAAAACCTCAGAATCCTATGCTCCGAAAGATAAGACGGAAAGTTGTGCAAAGTGACCGTATTATTACTGACAACGGAACTGATAACCTACCGTGCAATCTAAATATACAGTCAATTGAAGTAAATAAGAGAGTTTCAAATGCAGTTTAACATATAAAATTTCATGATATGCTTAATGGGCCTGGTAATAAAATACCCTTGGTTTCAAGATATTGGAGAATGTAGGGTGGACAAATAATTGAATACAAGAAGCAACGACTCCGGTATGAAACCATTAGCGATTTCAACACACAATAAGCATTATAAACAATGGCCCTTGTACTCACAAATGCAAATTAAGGCCAAAAGCAAGCATGAAAAATATTTGGTCCCATTCCAGTCCTACTCAAGACAGTCAAGGTCTGCATAATAGATTAAGTAAAAAATAGCAATAGCTTACACAGTATTCAATACTTTGACAAGTTGAGACTTGAAGTGTACAAGGGGATCATTCAGGGGCTGACCTCTACGGTATTTCGGATCTGCGTGGCTGCGGATGGTTCAATTTTCAATGTTTTGTGTGTTTTATATTGTAATATTGTAGTAGTATTTGCGTAATTAAAGTTGTAAAATATGTTAATTCCGTACAGATAAGGCAGATTGAATTACAAATGACAGGATTGGGAATGCATAAATATGAGTCCCCTCTTTGTCGGACGGTATGTGACTGACACCGACACCGATCACCAGTATAATCTTTAATGACTTGAAGGTCTAATGTTGTGGGAATTCTGAGAATGTCCTTGGGAACGAAGATATATTATATTGCAAATATCCCAAGCTCAACTTCTCTTCAGTTAAGGAGTCAATGAGTCCATGTAAGCACTCTTTAAGACTTTCTTTCCGCAAATTCTGCTTTCCCTATTCCGCATACACCCTACTACCTGTCTGTGTCCTACCTCTCAGATATACATGCAGCCTGGGAGTTAATCGATCCAGAGGAGTATCGAATGTACTTTGTTTTCCTTCCAGTGCGTAGGTTTGTGTTTATGGTAATACTGTATGGCAGGGTTTGATATTGACAGTGGAAGTTGATAGCTGATACTTTGATGGGTTTAGTATAGTTGATAATAAATAATTGATGTTTATTTACGGTCTGACTATTGCAATTCTCAGATGCACATTGTTATCTGAGTGCCTTGCCTGAGTCTATTATGCTAATGGATCGGTGGTGTTGCACACACACTTGCACAGTAGACACCAATAGATATATAATGGTAATGGGCAAGAAGAGGAGATAATTCAATAATAACTTTCTTGCTAGTATGTACTAGTTAGTTAGTCTGTGTAGCCTGTGTGGTTAGGTTGGGGTACAACGTACTCTCTCTCGAGATAAATGTTTTAAATTCCCGATGATTTTGACTCTTGTTGTAGATTGTAGACTTTAAGAAGAACTCCGGAAGGAAGTGTGGACTAGTCTGCTGTACGAATAGGTTGAAGTCTGGAGGCCTAGTAGCTTGGTAGCTTATGCCAATTGTCTTGAATAGTGCTTCCTTAAAACACTCGGCAGATAAAAATATTGGGAATTGCAAAGGTTATGATGGGAAATACGGTGTTACTAAGTTAGTAGAAAGTATAAGTAGTAGTGTGTTCTGTATGAAGTCACTGTGTAGCGTGTACTGTGTCCCACTAGTAAAGAGGCAGTAGTAGTCGTCTTGTAGTCTGTAGTATTAGGTAACTAGTAAGTTGTATGTCCACATTGAAATCTAGGCAGGAAACCCGCATAATCTGCTCGGAAACGCGCATGGGCTTCATTTCACTATTGATTTTTTATTAGCACATACTTTGTACTCTGCTGCAACCCGAATCAGCCTCAGAAAGGCTGTGGTTGTATTATCATCACTCGGCGGAATATTATCACCCTCTGCCCTTCTTCTTCTGCTTGATATAAAAAAATCGCCAGTTTTTTTTATAAACCCCCCCACTTGCTAATAGTTGCCAACTTCTAGCATCCCGAGAAGTGGAAATGCACTTATGCATCTATGATAGCTATCCGTATGTTGTCTGATGTTTCACTCACTCTCTCCTCTCTCTCTCTCCATTTATTCAGAGGCTACATAGTATGTAATACAAAACTGCTGATCTTCTCATTTATCCTCATTATTAAACCATTTCATGATATTTATGGTGTGTTGTGTATAAAAGCCAAATAGGCAGGAAAACAATAAACAAGGCTAAGGAATTCGACGAATGTCCTCTCTTTCCCTCATCCGACAGACATCCAGACACCCACCACAATCTGCATTATCGAATGTTACCGTCATCATATAGACCATGAATGAAACTATTGTACTCGTATGCATTGCAATTCTTTCTATTGCAATAACTACGCGTTTATGACTAATGCAAGTCTTTATCTGAATGAATGAGTAGCCGATGCGTATTTTAAAGCCAATCTGTTCCAGGAAAAGCTATTGGCATTTAAGATGGGTGGATATTAAAGATTTAATGTATTTTAACACACTATGGGACCCAGCTCCGAATTTCTAAAATTTCTTTTGAAGATAATTACTACAAGCTTAAACGCTCCTATTTTAAAACACATATGCTTTGTCTTATTTATGAAATAACAATCGGGTCGAAATGCATTAGCATGGGATTGAGAATTGTCTCTTGGGCATGGAATGGCTATGCATATGGTATTTTGGGTAACTGGTAAGCTTATCGGAATCATCGATGACTCAATGTTTTGGGTTTCTTGTCTGTACGTTCAAGTACGATTAGATTAATAACTATCGAATAAACTAAACGAAATGAATTCTATGACATGATATAGAGAATGGAATGAATGGGTGGAATTCAGATATTTTCGACGACTAAGATTACGTATGCATGGGATAAAAAGATGTAAAGGATATTAATGGCTGATGAGATATCGTTCGATTATGTTTAATCTACAAACGAACAGCAACAACTCCTGCATGAAAAAGTACGTGACCAACGGCACATGAAATTTTCAATGACTAAGAGCTTTGGGAATATAATATATTCAAATAATGTTGGAAGTCTGGATCTGCCTGGATAAATGTGTAAGGTGAATCATTCTGCTTAATGCGGAAGGACGAAGGACCCTTGTCAATGTCATGTCCTAATATCCTTAATAGTAAATCCAATCTAGATACGCAAGTCATACGAGCTATGTATTATTTGGTTGGAAGTAGAGTCCTAACCCTGTGCAACAACAACGGGAATACAATGCTATTTAATACACAACTATAGATACAGTCATACTGTGACTAGTCTCTAAATGTTACGCAAAGAGATTCCATAATAAAAACTGTTGCAACATAAAGTTACAACTGAACCGGTGTCGTTTGTTGTTCTGAAAATCTTTGACATTCCCGTATTGTTGTAAGGGGTGATTGGCACGTGGAAATGTAAAAGTTCGGTAGCAAATATCATAACATTTTCAGTTTTGAAAGGGAACTCACATTTTCAAATTAAAGTCAATGCCAAATGGCACTGACTATGTGGTTAGTCTGTTATTTAATACATAACCTTGTATATGCAGTTGTTGATACTTGGGCAAACTGTCCCTTTCACATAGCCAAAACCCAATAGTCCGTCCATACAAATAAAAAACAAACAAAAACATAAGCTGAGAGCCTGTGACTTTTAAAACAGTACAATACCTTTTACTGGTGTTTCCAAAATAACACAGGACCTTAGTAGTCAATTTTTTTCCGTGATGTAATTTGTTACAATTTGTAATTAGATAAATTATGAATGATACCTACACTAAATCGAACGCTTTAGGTTTACACTATTAGGGTTTTTTTACGGAAGATACGGCGATGGAAATGATGGAAGATGATGAAATGAACTGCTGGAGTAAAATTAAATGCCGTTTAACACCGGAACAGCCGAAAATATAATCTGCATTAATAAAGCCTGAAAGTTCATTGCCACTGGAACTGGATATTCGTGAAACTTGTTTGTTTAACACTCACTTCCGGCCAGATATTTTGACGAAAAAGTATCTAGGTCATGTCTAGAGCTCTACCTACGGCATACCTTTTTATGAATCAGCGTGTTATCATCATAATCATATTATATATTAGCCAGCCTAAAGGTGCAAAATTGTGTAGCCATTAAGTTCACAATAACATGACAAGAAGAATACAACTATCATATGAGTATCATAATAATAAAAGCTATAAATCCGAAATGAATGAAGTTGATGTTTCGGGGAAATGCAAAACACTTTAGCCAAAGTAGGTATTGTAATATGGTATCATTATGGTATACACTAGACATACGATTATAAATCTGCTGGAGACGTATGTCGATGTTGTATACCTAGTTTATTTGAATTGATAAACTTGATACCTCAATTACCCTGGTGTCAAAGTAAAAAATAAATCAGTCTCACGTGTTTAGACACCAGTGCAATAAACTGTAGAGAAGACTCTTGACGGTTTGATGCTGTATCTTATTTTAGCCGTTGGTTATCGGCTGCAGAGAAGTCGAGATAGCATTTTTGTGTTGACAATAGGCTCGTGCATTGAAGAATTGTTGAGGATATTAAGTGAAGATGTTTTGTTGACCTTTTACGAACTGTTTATCTCGTCAGTGTGTGTCATCATTTTTACAAATTGCACAGATGACGTAATATGTATCATCTTATGAAACCTATCATGAAATATTCCGATCATGCTTAAGGAAAACTACTAAATAAAACAACATTGAGGACTTTGTATTGTTAGTTTAAATTTGATTCATTTAAGCTGACTTTATTATTGGGTTTACATACAACATGTAAACCTCTTAAAAGAAACCACACATCTTAATACAATTTAATAAATATTCTCCACCTTGGAGATTACCACATACAAATTTGCACAAAAGGCTGGAAAGGTGAGTATGTACCTCCGGCCATCGGTTCATGAGCAATGAAAGTTGCAGAAAGAGTCACAACTCCAATGTCTAACAGTACCAGCAGACAGATAGTGTTATCCAGTATTTTTCAACAGATTTAAATGTTATGCATGCATATAATATTGGATTTGGTTATATGCATGTTGCAGCTGCCTGCCTTTACAAGGGTGTCCATCAATCAGGGCTTTTCCACTTGACAACTTAGATTTGACGTGGAATATTCCCATTTGCTACATTATATTAGGGGACATCCTCGAAAGAGCTTCTCTCCTCTGAGTCCTTGACTTGTGATTATATTTTCACCCTGCAGCTCAGCAGACGAAGGTTTGGTGGATAATGATAATAATGATACATAGTAAAACATCAGCAAGTACGATCTGCGATGATCAAGTGAATGATGGAAATTGAAGTACGTCTCTATCTATAATCTATACAGAGATTTAATTTTCAGGACGAATTAACTTCATTACTTTTCCATCTCATTCACTGGAGGATTGTGTTTCATTTATCCTGAGACGTCTGAGATCTGCGGTCCCACTGTTGGTTTGTATTCATAATTAAACAATTCAAATAATCGTTTTTCATCCTTAATTCTTCTTAACAAGATACCGGAATACAAATTAAGATCCCTTTCTGAAACGTGAAAATGACATTAAAAATTCCAACCGTCAAGCTCAACACTGGCTACGAGATTCCTACTTTCGGCCTTGGTACTTGGAAGGTTAGTCGTCTTATCTCAACTAAACTATTCGTTCTAAACAATCTCATTCATTCCTAGTTATAGTTTCATAGATTTAAATGCATGTCTAAGCTGTTGTTGGTGAAAGAAAATGTTCGATCTGACTTACAATTAGCTGGGAAAAAAGACAACACTTCAACGAAGTTCCTCCAACTTCTACTCCTCAATATTTTCCACCATTTAATTCGTTCTGGTGTCACCGGAATCTGAAGTGCATATGTAACTTCTTTGCAATTGCTTTCCATAAAATACCATTTTTCGATTGATAATTTACACATAGACCTTTGGCTTGAAAAACTGTCAAAGCAGAATCGATGCAAGATAAAGTCTTCATTGAAGGTACAGTTTGCCTCCTTTGCAAGTGGTACAAGTAAAATTATGCAATACATCTGAAGCACTAATGTACTGAATGGTTTAAAAAAAATACTACGACTGTTTAGAAAATTGAGACCGTACAGTTATATAAATTGCCTAAACAAGTATTAGAATTTCGCAGGCTGCTCCTTCACGTTTGAAAATGGTCAAAGAATCGAGGAGTTAAGCATAAGGACATTATGTCATTTCTCTAATATCATAGTATGCACATTTTAAAGGGTTACATTTCTAACTTCTCTCGCGTATGCAAATTAAGTAGTATCAATTCAACCCCATCTTATCACAACATATGTGTAGGTTATTACAAGTATACATAGGTATCAGGGTTACTTATTCGGGAAATGTAAATCAATTAATCAGCGACAGACAGGCACTTGAAACTGCCTTTTGAATATTTTGTTATCTTAATAATTGAGTGCAAATAACTACAGCTAGCATAACACCGTCCAGTACTAATCAGTGTCCTGGAATTAATCCCGTTTTCAAACATTAAATGTTTTAGGTTTTAAAATTTGACCCATTCAGGTGTTGACTCGGTAGCAATTTAAACACATTCTCGCTTATTTTTCTCCTGTCCTACATACCTTTGGACACTTCGAATATCCCCTCAACCCGAAAGTACTGATTTTGTTTAGTTTACTTAACTAAATTTAAAAAAAGTACTTCAATACAGATAGTCGTTGAAACTAGAAATATACATCTTTTGGACATGATGCAGATATAGAGTTCAGCTCGGAGAGCACAAAATGAAAGGATGAAAGTAAAGGTCCCAATATTTTGTCTATGGCCGAAATTCAAAGTCGTCGAAATTCATCGATAAGTCAACTTCGGTCGAATTCTTTTAAATACATTGGTATTATTCGACAAGATCAGGCCGGTGAAATTTTAAAAATTGAACCAGTTTTAGTCCGGATTGCATTTGTACTGGAAACCGTTTTCCTTTACAGACCAATTTTACTGCAGGATCTTTAATCAATTGATAAATCCATATGTTTATCAATTTTTGTGTACAGTAGGACTTACTTTATGTTCTAGAGGGTCCCCAACAAATATAAAAGTTATTGTCGGTACGTATAGACTTTACTATATTGATAGAATTCCCTTTGCTAAATAAAAAGCACAAGCAGCACAGTTTCATTTTAATGAACATTGCAACTACGACGAATACGGGACCGCGTATTTTACTGCTTTCCAGTTTCAGCCGGATTACATGTCCAGAGATTAGGATGTCGGTTCGATTGAAGTTGCTCAAGCAGATTACATCGACTTATAACAATTATTAAATTGTTATTATTTACTTTGTACAATGTGCTGTATTGAAAAGAAAGAAAAATGCTATGACGGCGACGTGACAGCTCAATACACATACATATATGTTACCAAAACTGTTGATAAGTCTGGTGTACACCGCTTACGCTTATCAAATCGTTTTGCGTTGTTCAGACAGTTGTCACAATGGAATTGTAATAGTTAGGGTCTGAAATAATACGAAGACAAACAAAGTGTTTGTTTAGAAATGTATTCCAGGAACATTGTTTGAATCACTGAAAACATTTATGACTAATTTAAACTGACAGTTCTCAATTTACTTGTCAGTTACAAGGAAGGAAATACTTAAACACACTTATTTGTTTTAACTTACCAATCCAACCAACCTTTCATTCAAGAAACCATGCCGTTTGAAATTCAAAAAAGTTACATATGACTATGACTCAGTCATCGATTGCATAGTTTCTGGAGAACCTTCAACGAAAACGGATGTTATTAATGGTTGGCCTTCTCGAAAACTTTTTATTTTATTGTTATGTGTAACCTAATTTTAGGATTCAAGGAATTTTGCTTTATTTTATCTGACTAACTAGAATATATCTGTCCCCCGATATACACACACACAAACTCACACAACATGCAAATGCCAATTATTTACAAGGAATTTACTGCTGTCAATTGCAGAAATACGATTTAATATGAATTTGTAAATAGAAATTTTCAACTAAGCTACCCTGGGTATCTAAATATATTTAGTTAATTAGAGATTCGGCAGGATTTAAGAAACTACTTGAACCAATAGTTTCAATCTTAAAACATGATTTGATATTTCTGCTTATTCCATTGTTTGATGTCAATCATCAGTCAAAGCCTGGAGAGGTTGCTGCAGCTGTTAAAGATGCCATTGATGTTGGTTACCGGCTTATCGATGGAGCCCTTGCCTACCAAAACGAGACTGAAGTTGGAGAAGCCATCCATACTAAAATCAAGGAAGGTGTGGTGAAGAGGGAGGACTTATTCGTCGTTAGCAAGGTAATGCCTATAATAAGCTTAAGATTAGAATCTAATCGAAGAATACTGGGATGTGCTACACGTATGACAACAACTACAACATTATGTTTTCTTAAAGTTGTGGAACACTTTCCATCGACCAGATTTGGTTTCAGTTGGAATTAAGCAGTCTTTAAAAGATTTTGGGTTGGACTACTTTGACCTGTATTTGATTCACTGGCCCATGGGATACATAGAGGACAGAGAACTGTTTCCTAAAGATGCAGACGGTAATTTCATCTTCAGTGACGTCGATTTTGTTGATACTTGGAAGGCTTTGGAAGAATGTGTGAAGCAAGGACTTGTGAAATCCATCGGAGTTTCTAATTTCAACAGCCAGCAAATTGATCGCATTTGGGCTAACTCCACAATTAAGCCGGCAAATGTTCAGGTATTATTCACATTTTAAGGCTATACGAAAATAAGTGAAGTTATTCGAAGTCAATGTTTAACCTTACAATACGAAACATTATCCAGGTTGAATGTCACCCATACCTCAACCAAACAAAATTGATTGAATTTTGCAAAGCAAAAGGGATCGTTGTTACAGCTTACAGTCCATTGGGGTCTCCTGATCGACCATGGGCCAAGCCCACTGATCCCAAATTGCTCGAAGACTCGAAACTTGTTGCATTGGGAAAGAAATACAACAAAAGTCCTGCCCAGATTGTACTTCGTTGGAATGTAAGTCAAAGTTTGCAATATCGTTAGGAACCTAAGCTCAACAAATGCTAATCTGAGATGGATCAAGTTTTAAATGGCCTCAATTGTTAATATTTGCACAGGCTCAGCGTGGCATTATCGTCATCCCAAAAACGGTCAGTAAACATCGGATGGTTGAAAACGTGAGCATCTTCGACTTTGAGCTGACAAAGGAAGACATGGACTACATCAATGGCTTTGACTGCGCTGGACGTGCGTGTGCCCTGGAATGGGTCAAGAATCACAAATACTGGCCTTTCAACATTGAATATTAAGTAATTAACTGACGGCAAATAAAATGCAAATGCATTCAAAGTACGTACGTAAAATTTGAAGTGCCTAATAAAATAAACATTTTATTGCCTACGATTTGCGATTATGTTATTTGCGATTTGCGGTTTGTTTGACTTACTTCACGATTTGTGACTTGTTACTTATAATTAACTGCTTTTCTCATATCTTATACAACTGAATCAAGGCTAACGGAATGTTCTTTTTGTTCATATTTATGCAACATAGGACAGATGTTGTTTAGTATCCAGTATTTCTTTGCAACAATATTAAAAAACAAAATGAGCTACAAATTTCATAGAGATTGACCGGTGCTCCGCTAGAGTTTATTAACATTCTCACATAACTGTTTGACACTACTTTTATCTTCAACATTCAAGAGACAGCTATTTGAATTGGTACTTGAAAGAAATATGAGATATATGTATGATCGAATAAACAACATTTTGTAGAACTTAACAAATTCTTTAAAAAGAGGCAAAGGTTCGCCATTACAGTAGCCGAGAAGTCTTGTTCATATCACCCGTGGAGGTTGATTGAGTTGGGACGGAACGCAGAACAGTTGCTCTTCATTCAAGTCTTACCGATGGAGGTCTTAAATTACGCAATGCTTTGCTTCGTAAATAAAGTACAATATCATAATAAAGTTTTCCTAAATCTAAACAAGTTTTTGTAGGTATTGTAATAATATTTTTAAGCGTATGTTATTAAATTGATTCTTGCAAATTATATTGTGAATTTTCTTGTTCATCGGGATCATTAACAATCTTTATTTCATCCTTGTACTGCTCAAGTTTAAACAACGGGATCCGGATTTCTGAAATAACAATATTTATATTTAATTTCAGCGATGTGGAAATGGAAGTGTTTGAGAAGAATTCAAAAGTGACGAATCTTAATTGGAGGTATTCTTTTTGTGCATAATTGTCTTTCAACGTATTTGCAATTTAGTATGTAACAAACATCGTTTAAATCGGAACTCAAGTTATAATATTCAAGGGTGTCAAATACTGTAAACCGTCAAATCTCCCAGTGAAATTGTGACACGTAATAAACTGAGCCAAGATCAACCGAAAATAATATTTTCCAGCTCTTCTGACTATTCAGATATAATAGTATGTAGAGCTTGACAATAAAGACTAATTTCAGATTCTCAAAGGGCTTATTTAGCACTGAAACTTGTTCCATATTTTCTCATTTCAAAACCGGAGATAATAAACTTCCTCAATAGAATTTCAAAAACGTCTTGTTCAAGTACCTAGGCAAATCCTTAGTTGTAGACTATTGTAGATACAGATGAATGACGTCGTAGGAAGTTTCAAAAGCTTTCCTTATTCAGCCCTTAGAAAACCAAAATAAACACCGGTTAAAGATACAATTTCAAAGACAAAATCTCAATACGTACATTCATCCCATTTCAAATTTGAAAACATTTGCCTGAAACAGATCACGACAAGACTGTCAACATAAGCTTATCTACACTAACAGCCTAATTAAATAGATTCAATGATGGACAGATATTGATGCCACTCATCTTATAACTAATTTGATAGCTTACTTTCATTTTGGGTTTTATTTTGTAAAGACGATTATTTGTTATCGATTGCAAGCTGGTCCTTTTAATGCAACGAGGAAATTATCTTTGACTCTCTAAAATCCGGGAAAAACACTAAGATCGCTAAACCGGTAACTGGCATGGCCCAGCAAAAAAAGAGAATATTCTGCATTTCCAGAACACATTGGAGTTAAACTTAATGCCTTAAGAGCTGCTAAGACCCCCAAATCTCAAAAATTGCAAAAGTCTCCCTGCTCGGTGATCTTTTTAATTTGCATGTCTCATTGAAATCCATTTCTAAGTTTAGCTGCAGATTTGAATGATTAAAATGCAAACAGTTTGATATAAATATTCATTAGTATTGATATCAACTCATGTGTTTATGTATTCAATCAAACCTCTTGTGTAGGAATCGATCTCGTACGACATATGCTTCTGGGGTAAAAAAAAAAGTCTATGGTACTAGTTATCTGACAAACGTGCAACTGATGATCGTGTCCAAAATCTACGTGCTTATGGCACTGTAATCTAAAACGACATAGATCCACGTCTTCTGATGAGCTTCCCAAACTCCAATGGCCTAACAATTTACGAACCAGCATTAACTTACAATTTCCTGTTCAGTTAGCAGCACATATAGCATACATACCAGCACACAATCTTAAAGTTAGAATTAGCAAAGGGGAAATATATAGAGATAGAAGTACATACGTGAAACCGATGATAAATGGAAATTATCATCATTGAATTGAAGAGACAAAGGTGTTCGGGTCATTTCATTCTTTTTTGTTTTTTGTCTCTTCTCGGGAGAGTCGGAAAGCGATAAGAACGAAATACGTCCAGAAGACGACGAAGATGGATTGGAAAAACATATAAGAAAGGAGTGGAATCACACCTATCAATAAAAAAGGTGTCAAGCTGTAAAAAAAAAAACAATAACATACAGGTCTATCAGAAACTCACTCATCAGTCAAGTCATCACAAACTACGAATCTTAATTACAAGCCTGCATTACAAATTACAATTCATATTCTAATAGCTTAGCTGGCAGAGCAAGAATAAGCAGCTAAATTACACTCTTTTCGTTTGGTTCAACTTTTACTATGCAAACATCTGAACTTTGATCCTAACGATAGGCTAAGAACATTTTAGGAAATATTATAAACACCTAAAAAAAGTGTTTAGTAATTGCAATCTGTTAAACTATCAAGAAATATTTAGAAATTGTTTAACCCCTGTGTGCCAGATTATATTTTCATTATTCCTAATTTGTCAGTGACCAGTCTAGCAGTAGTCTAAGATCTAAATTCAAGAACGCTAACTTGAATCGAGTTAGGAGAGCCGGAGCCAAGTGATGATTTAATGACTCATTCAAGAATGCTGGGTTCTCAAATTTCTATGTGAATGAATAAAACGTACTGCCCATTAAGATAACAACTCCTCAACAAACAAGTCATAAATTGTAGTAGCTATAGTAAGTAAAAATGTCGAAGACGTAGAAGACATATTGTCATTTTAAAACGTCATGTGTTAAATGAAATTCAATGCGCATATTTTTTAATCTACATTTGTATATGAACCCATTTTGAGGTTTTCGGCCTTCCGATCAATAAGCCCATAGACTTGTAGCTATTGGTAGTAAATATCGTTTGCAGGTCATTGAATTGAAAATGTGGGCCAACATTTCTGGGAAATTAATGTACGAGACACGTAAATTATCTATATATATGACTCGTGACAAATATGTCAAAGGACAAAAATGCCTTGAATGTTTGTTGACGCTGTTTTCAGGTTTCTGTAATAGAATGAACTTTTGACGATGAGAGTTTGAGACCTTCGTTAACTTTTAAATATTTATTTTCAGCTTCGTCCCGTTCCTTGACTTCTGCGTGACCCGCTATCATCTGCGTCCCTAAATTACCCTTTCCAGACTCACTTTCACTCTGTCCCAGGCTTTCCCAATTAGCCAGTCTGTCCTATGCCTTGTCACCATCACTTAAAAATTCCTGTGTAATATGTAGCTACTTTCCAGCGTTTTAATAGGCATCATTACAATTTACGACTAATACTAATATAGTCACCCTAATAATCAGTTTATTCATGATTATGAAACACTAATTCTTTAAAAAATATTTGTCCGCAGACATATTTGTCCCGAGACATTCGTACCTAGACAAAAATGTCCCAGATATGTTGGTCATAGAATCGAGTGTAACTCCAAATATTAAGGATGCAACGTGTTTTGTAGATAGAAAATGCAAAGCTTTGATTAAAACTCCTTCACGTGCTACTTCACGATTGTCAAAAAGTAAACAAAGGAGCATTACGTGTGTAGTAAACGAGATGAATGATCGAAAAAAAAGTTATTCGATATATGCGGACCGTATTTAATACTTAATATATAATACACACAGTATATAATTATATAATATATTATTTGTAAAATTGTCATATAAACGCTTACTAATTAAAAATGGTAAAAGTTTTTGATAACTCATTGAGCTTCTAAAATCAAACTTACTCAGACTCGTCAGTGTCACTGGAAACTCGAGATCTCATGGAGGATGAGTTCTCAGTTTCTGATGTGATGGACTCGCTACTTTCGCTTTCATTTGGGATTAAAGCGGGTGTATCTACTGCGGGATCGCTGATGTCATCCTTACTTTTCTCATTCTGTACCAGACTTAACGTTAGAGTCTCTATGGAATCTTGCAAAGTTGCAACTTCTTCTCTGAGCTCCAAGATGGAATTCGGAGGATTCTCCGACAACTCAGTAATATCTTGGAGTTTTTGGCTCTCTAGATTTTTTGACTTTTCTTCTTGTTCCTCACTAACCTCCTCCTCCTCGCTTTCTTCTTCAGATTCCTCTTCTTCTGAACTGCATTCCGAACCATCCTAAATGGGAGAAATTGCATCAAATGGAACATTATGTATAAAAAACTACCTGGTATAGGAATAGGGCTAAAGAAAGGGATAACAATGTAGTTACATTATTAGTATGGTCAACGATCGATTGAGAGCTTCCTCCTGCTGCAAACCCAGAATCTTTTTCTGTCTCTACTGAGTCAGTGGATCGAGATGTTTTTTCGTATTCCTCAACTTTCTTCTTCAGTTTCTCAAGTTGCACTATCGTGTTGTCGTATCTCTTTCGCAGCAACTCTACACATTACAGAGGATGAAGTTTAAATAATATGCTTTTTACATCGCAAAATCAGCTATGTTGGACATTATCAAGCGAATTTTGTTTGGATTCGATACCCATTTCCTCAGAATGCGATTCTTTTAAGGAGTCAATTTCCTCTGAATGTGCGTTACTCATTTTCTCAACTTGTTTCCGAAGTTCCCAATTGTCTCTGTCAATAATGGTAGTCGCCTTTGCGATTTCTCGGTGGCATGAGGATTCTTTAGCGGTGATTTGGTCTTTCAGTCTCGAGATCTATTAACAGGTACATATCAAATGGTTACCTTCACATGATTTTTCATGTCCAACTTATGACTTCCTCACCTCTTGAACCAAATCTTGCCGAGCACGTTCCCAGCTTTGCTTGGCAGTGGATATGTCCTGCTCCTTTTGCAATTTCATTGACTCTGTAGCTAAACGTTTTTCCTCGACTTGGAGCCGAGACAAATCTTGCTTAAGTCTGGTACATTCTTCTTTCAATTTGTCTTCCCACTGTACAATTCAAAAAAGCCTAATTTTACAAATGCCATACAAAATATACACACGTTCTTCAATAAAAAAAATCGGCAAACGAAGACATACCTTTACATTTAATTCATTTATTTGTCTCTCCATCCTCGACTTGAGGGTTTCTTCATGAAGATCCAGCCGCCTTTGAGCTGAATTTGTTATCACTTGACAATGGATTTTCTCTTTTTCCAAACCCGTCTTAAGGCTACGAATCTCATCTTGCATCATCTTTTCATTGAATTTTAATTGATCAAGTTGCCTCGCTGATGCTCTTATGGACTTTTGCTGCTCGTTGGTTACCCCTCTCAGCTGCGTCACCTCCACTTCATAGGATTTTAAATGAGCAACCTGAAATTTCAAACAACTTTAGCATTTCAGTTTGTTCTGGAATTTCTCCACTGAGCTATTTTAAGACCATGATTGACTGAATACTCTCAGAACACCGGAAGTATACAGATAGTTAGTCTTGTACGATCAGACAAGTCAATAAATTTAAACATTTTTGTTGCAATCCTACATTTCTTTGGGGAGTGTAGAAGATATAGATTTACACTGTAGTATAGGGGATCACTATGCCGCCAGAAGTACAACAACCCTTGAAATATTTCTTTGATCTTTACCAAAGTTTATGCTTTGTACAGTCCCGGAAGTCAATAATGATTACAGTAGCTTCTACAAAACTCTATAACATTATCATATCCCATAATGTTGAACGTGAATCCTAACTACTAAATGCTTTAAGGATTACCTGTCGTAACTGGTCTGCCAGCACCTTCCGTTCACCTTCAAGTTTGTCTTTCTCTGATGTGAAATCCACCAACAACTTATCTTTTGATTCTTTAACTTTCTCTTCAATCTGAAAATTTGATAAACATTAAACTTAATAGGAACTAATTTCAAACACGCAAAGGTTTCAGTCGAATTTCCAGGATGTTACCCATTTGATTGTCATTTACTCATTTTTAAAACGCATGGAAAATTCCCTACCCTTCTGTCTATTAAGTGTAAACGAGATACAAAACGTCATTTAACGTACATTTTACAATTGACGTACGTAAAATCCTGCTGATCTCGAATTTAAAATAATTTCTTGGCATTTGACCATCTGGCTTGCCTTCAACTGCAATGATTATACAAAATGTAATGAAGTGAGACGAAATGCTACTAGTAGTCTCGTAAATTTGTTAATGCCCAGCTTCAACCAAAACCTCGGGTATTAACGTCAAATTTGCAGAAAAAATAATATTTAAACACATCCTATTCCCTGTCGATCCACAATTTGTATGTATTACATATATCTTCTGTGCATAAGAAAAGAAACTGACACTTCCAATCATCTGTTAAGCTAACAACTCTGTACAATTGTACATTGTTGCGTTCTAATTACATTGTAACTTGTAATTCTTCGTGATTAATTCCATCAATAAAGCTTCCTATCAAGCAGATGGACAATTTGTTGATGACATCGCTTGGCACCTAGCAGCCTCACGGCTATGAATTAGAATGAGATTGGATACCATCCAATTTTATCCCTTGACTTATCATTATCAAACATAACTAACAACTGTATGCATGACATGACCCTCGCCTTGAAATTTCCATTCTGAAATCGCATGTAAATATCTTGTAAAAATAAACCTCATGTTCAGAATAAAAAATGTTCTGGAAGTGTTGACAGAACGATATGGAAATCTTCCTGAGGATAACACTACAGCTATTATATGGAAATGGGTATACCGCTTCCACGAAATTTTCAAAAAGATTAAACAAACCTGCTTATCTTTGTCTTGCAATTTCTTTTTACACGTGGCTTCAATTTGTCTTAGTTTCCATTCGAAGTCATCCACAAGACTTGAGTTTGACTCTTGGAAATCTCGTAACTCTTTTTCGTATTTCATCTGCAATTTTATTTTCGCTTCTAAAGCATCATCCAGTGCACCTTGTATTCCTTTTAGCTGATGTTCCTTCTCCTTTTCAAATACATCTCTGTCTTTGAGAAGTTTGTTTCTTTCCGTTTCCAACTCCGTTAGCTTCCCTTCCAGTTCTTTCATTTTCATATTTAATTCCACATTGACATTGGCGTCGTCCGGTTTGGATGATTCTACGCATTTTAGTTGCTCTGTTGATTTGAAAGTAAATGTAAATACATCAAGGATGATCACAGCTTAAATACTGCTGTGATTCATCTATAAAATAACATTTGTCAATCAACTGAAGTCGTTATCTTGTACATATTGCCTACGCTTAAAATAATCCAAACATTCTGATTTTATAATACCAACGTCTCCCAGACTGACAGACAGACGTCACCAATCCTTCCGATCGGCATTGAATTTTTAATAGTCTTGATGCTTCTGATTTTGTACTTTTCTGTCTATGTAGTCACAAACTTCTCAAACCAGATTACTTTTTAACGGGGCCTTGTGTTATTTATAAAATGATCTACTATCAATATAATAACTTCATCAAACGACCATATAGTAATTTGAGGATTTTGGGATGCCGTCAATATGTACATACTGACAAAATCTTTATCATGATTCTAAAATATAATGACAAATACATTTTAAAAAGAATAAATATGAAAAGTTCATACCGGCTTTCTTCAACAGCTCCTCTGAAAGTTGTGTATTCTTCGTTCTCAAGTCTTCCATCTCAACTTCAAAGTTTTTAATGCTCCTAAGGGAAGACTCATTTTCATATCTTAGCAAATTTAGCTGTACCGTTAGACCTAAAGAGTTTGAAAAGGTATTTGAACAGACACAATGTAACGTTTATCAAAACTGGGCAACGAGGAAGATTTGAATTGCTTAAATGTTTGAAGAAGCTTTAAAAAAAGAACCACAGACCTTCAATTTCTTGTATTTTGTTGTCCCGATCTACAGCCAACATGTTGATGTCCGCTTGAAGTAAACTTAATTCTGTTTCTTTAGAAATGAGTTTCGATCTTATTTCTTCCAGTTGGACCATTGCCTTCCCCTCGGCTACTGTTAGTTGTCGCCTGTAAAATGAATAAAATAAAGTTTCTCCTCAGACCGGATATGCTTAAAAATAGGATTCATGCATCACAGTGACCTTGAAGATATCTAAATTACAATTAGTATGTTCTATTCTAGACCTAATTTTTTTTAGAATTATACGAATTGCAGCTAACAACACAACTTATTAATATCAATGAATGCACAAAGAGAGAACGGTTGTCCAACCCGGAGTCTGCGTAGCCATCTTTGTCCACTTGGGTATTGAAACTGCACAATTCAATCGGTAAGGGTTCGTCAATGAATACAATTGCGTCGTCTTGTGCTAGAGCTTGAGATTTCTGATCCAGTATGTGACCACAACTGCTATGGTTTGGCAGATTTGCTAAACTTGTTGTCGTAGACTGATTCAGGGACTCTCCTGATTCCTTTCCACTGTCACTTGTAGATGGATATAACGAGTCAGTTGACAATGACACAGAATTTAAAGAGTTTTGAAAGGTGAGTGGGTCGGAGGGGGCTGTCACATTGTTGTCAATGCTAATACAATTAACATCTTTGGATAAGCGCCTAGTCTGTCCTTTGGACTCCTTTTCAGAACTATTTTTGTTCTTTTTAAATAAAAACCCAAACATTGTTGACTGATATACGAGAGGACTTGATTTTTGAGAGGAAATGTGGATGCAATTAATCCACTTCGGACAAAATAACTAACTTGGCACAATTCGGAATAGAATCCCACAGATAAAATCTAACCTACTGAACGCTGCCTGCCTCAACAATGCTGTCTCATCATCTGGAATTTTTCTATCATCTATTGTATTGTCTTCAGGAAATAGCCTTACCAACGTTATGCAATAAATGGCTTAAGTATAGAACATGTGTAAAACAGCCTGCAAAAATAACTCTGATGTAAACATCAGTCTTTGCAGATTGACGGCCCGGCCGGCGCTCATACAATAAATACTACCTAGCTTTCACCCAGTTATTCGGTGCACATAGTGCATCTCAACGTTTTGAACACCCGAGGGTAATACTTTTACTTTGACCTTGCTTGAAATGACACATAAATGGGAGAATAAATTCAAAACTGAAACGGCCACATTTATCCGGTAATTAGAATATCTTTCTTGACAGTCTTTGTTGGCTGTTAATGTTTTGCACTTGGAAATTGGAACGGTTATAAGTGAGGAATCTTATCTACTAAGAACTGTCGCTGTTTTGACTACAACGAAGATTAACGGTTATAATCTTTCAAATGAAATGATCAAGGTGGAGAATAAAGCAAATGTTGAGGCATGGTGTGATGAAAATGCTTCTACGATAGTATGAGAAATCAAGGTTGACTGCACTACTGATTGTAATTTGCCACAAAATTTCCGAAATAAGTATTACAGATTGTAAAGAAAGTGCGAACTAGTCGGATGTCGATTTTGCAATGAAATGATGAGAAGGGTAGAACGGAAAAAGTGTTTTGACTATTGCAAAAAAATCCTATGCCTTGCAACTTTGCAATGAAGAAGCAGATAAAGTCATTACTGCTTATATGTGCAAAGTGTGTAATATTATTATAAGACGAAGACCTTTGGAAGTTGATCAGATTTTTGTTCATAAAAAGTTAGACATTAGAGGAAGGCTCGTGTGGTTACTTCGGTACAACTTCAAGAACATAATATATCAATCCTCCACTTCCCACCAATTCAACAACAACCAACAACGTGCGGAAATTTCTTTGCCAAAATACTCCGAAGATGCTTCTTCTTGGGACTCCCTTTAAGATACGTTTCATATGTACTTCAGTCACTCCGTCTGGCT
Organism: Desoria olivacea; assembly: GCA_034695115.1. Lineage (NCBI taxonomy): Eukaryota > Metazoa > Arthropoda > Collembola > Entomobryomorpha > Isotomidae > Desoria > Desoria olivacea. The sequence continues at coordinate 83,072 of JAQFZA010000027.1, read as the reverse complement.
TTCTGTGTATCCCGTTTAAAGCGTCAGTGCCTCGTAGGAAAATATAGTTACTGACTACTGAAGCTTAACATCCTATGTGGTTACAAATTAGAAGAATTGGGTCTACATTGTAATCCGCATCGTGCTAATTTTAGCTTAGGTTCATTCTCGTCGTCCGTCTTTTTTTTCAGAACTCGCAGTTCTCGCACTTTCGTTTTTTGAACATGTACTATTACACATAGGATACTAACAAATTGCTAGTTACAAGTTCGATATAGACCAGCAAGAGGAGACAGAGTTTATTTACATTTTCATAGATTAAATACACATATAATGAAATGCCAAAGTACTGAAGTACCGACTGACGTTATTGGTGATTGGCCTTTCGAAGTTCGGTTGCCTAACTCTAAACTGGTCGAGCATAACAATACATATAGGAAAGCGGAAGTATCATTCACTTGAAACTTAATTTCACACCAAACAATAAATATTACAGCCACTATTTTTGGAGATAATTGGCTGTGTTTGAAATCCGGAAATACCTAGTAGTTTATTTATACATGGACATTGGAAAGAAAGTTCTTTAAACTTCATCAGTCAATTAGTAGTTATTGGTTCTTTAAACACACGAAGAAATTAACGACAGTGAGGGAGGGGAAATTTGGCAAAAAATAAAATTACCAGCAACTGATACGATGTCATCGGCAAGTCAAAATACCTACATAATTATGCGGGGATCCTTATATTGTCTGGTGGAAGACAATTATTTTTAAGTCAACAACAAAATCTTTGTCAGCTTTGTAATTAAAATATTCTAAACCCACTATGCGTTAATTTGTTTTTATTATTTTAAAATGCATACAATTTAAAAATTATACATTCCTCTAGTCTATTAGCATTCCCGACCCTTTTTGAATAAATTCAAGGTTTACAATACTGGTATTCCCACTACGCACTGTCTGACTAATGGATGTCGCGTTTGCTTTATTCGTCGTTCTTTGATCGCAGACTAAAAAAGACGTATCAGACATTCTTATTTTAAAAACTAAACAGAGGAATATGCCAGAAAAATTCCCGAACTCATTTCAATGTATCCGTCTCGAGTATTCTAACTGCTATGATAATTAAAGTGTTGAATGTTTTTGTTTTTAAATTTCAGTGTCATTTTCAAAATAGTATGTTGCAAGGCATATTAATATTCCGTTACTTGATTGATGCCTAGGAATAAAGCCAATTTGTAATTTTTTCCCATAACTTTAAAAGCCTCCTCAGTATCGAATGCTGTCAACTTTGATATTTCCTGCTTCTCGTTATTATTAAAACTACCGTCGAGCTGGGAACGGTTTTAATAAAATGTATGTTTACATAAATGTAATAAAATTGATTTATTAAAATGTAGTATAATTTTGAGATACTTAATTTCAGAAAAATTGACCTACAGTTTTTCAATTGAACTAAATTTGCAAAATGATGGTAACAGGCAATTAGTGAATAAACTAATTTAATAGCAGTTATTTTCTATATTGCCTAAGAATTATTTATAAATAATTCCGTGTTATTGATACTGCCTGTAACGTGTACATTAAATGCTCTAGATGAATGATCATTTGGCCCCCTTTAGAATATGGATTGGTCAATTGTGAAAGCCGAATCGTTAAAAGTTAAACTTGTCAATGACTATCTAATTATTGTCACAAAAGACTTACCAATGTGTTACAAAGTCGGACAGCCATTCTGAATCAACGTGAGGGTCGATCGCTCCAGTTGCAGTTAGGTGCTTTAGGGTTTTTAGCAACTCATCCATTCAGGATCAGAATAACAAATGCAGAAATGAAGAACAAATTTTGTACAACCTCTTATACCTCTTATATGACACTCATACAATTTAATTCTCACTTTCACCAAACTAGAGAACAGAATTTTTTCAACAGGTTGTCGTCACTGGTTTTTTATGTTTACATAAATTGGTAATATTGTTGCCGTATTTCAGAAGTTTACAGATACTGACTGACTATCACATTCACTAGAAATTGAAACGATTTAAGATCAACAGGAGGAAAAAGAGTCCCCGAATTTACTGAGAGCAGAAATGACAAACCTTGTTTACCGACCCTTGAATGATCACTAATTATTTTTACAACTGCTTTGTAGATTGTAGACTCTCAGTAGATTTTTACGCAGCACAGACGACGACATCGTGTTTTTGAATCCCTCGCAAGATATCCTCAGTTTGACTTCATTCCACTAATGGATTAAGTGAGGAAAGAAAGAAATCCCATGTTTGTCTCTTTCGGTTTTTATTCCAAGTTCGTATTTCGACTTATTTATTTATATCTCTACCCCGATGATAAACTTTGCATTTACTAAGACTACACCAGTTCTGGTTGTATAAGGAAGGAAATGGAGTTGGATCTTTGCCTTTTCGAGCATGAGTTGACAAAAGCGGGGATATGGTATTTACCCGATGCCGAATTTCGTTACGCTATACAGTGACACTGCAGCAGTCTTTCATCGCACTAAATCTTTTCCAATTCTTTTTTTATCAAAATTTCTACGACATGAAACAAAAACAAGTCGTTAAACTTTTATGCCACTCGTACACAATGATTTAGGATGATTCTCATACTTGAGACTTATTAGGTTTTAGACTTTGGCAAAAGTACTGGACTTGTGACTCGTAACAACAATTCTTCAACTCCTCGTTATGAGTGAGGAGTTCTTTAAAAGCTAGGTCTGAACTAAAAGTAAAAGTTAATCTAGGCATTTGCAAGGGGGTAGTCCCAATTTTACGAAATTTCTTGACAGTGAGTAAGCAAGCATAAGATAACAAACAGTTTAACCGAGATAGAAGGAATACAATAATAAAAACGCTCCGAAACAGTTAGGCTTTTGGACTCTGCCCAATTGAAAGCTAATTGAAAAAAACGACGGGTTGTTTGGCCGTTTCCTGCCGTTTTGTTGGGTATCCAGGTCGAATTTTCCTTAAGTTTAGTGAACAGACGCCTCCTTGTCTTTATAGTTAACCATGAGCTGTAAGCGTTCTCTTGGATGAAACTATATCACAATAACAGCCTTGGTATCAACTTAACAACTTGCAGAATGACGCCTACATATTCCATATGAAATTATCACGGTCATGCGGATAATATTTCTGAAGGATGAATGCATTATTTTAGGAAAATAAATACTCTGTTCGTCAAAAAACTGAGTCAGTGTAATATATAGAGAATATCCTAATTCTAAAATTAGATTAGTCGGTTGTAACGATACATATGAATTTTTCCATTCCAAAACCGTTTTTTTAACTTCTCGTGGTTACCCATGCCCCTTGCCCCTACGTATTGTTCAAGTTGGTTTAAAATTTGTGTCAATCACCACAAAAAAATGTATGTCAGACTAGACGGAAGCTAAACATGTAGATGTAAATTTCAGTTTACTACATCTGCAGCGCTAAATCCTTTCTTAGTCGGATACTGGGACCGTAACTAGTGCAAAAATTGCATACTCAACAAAGTTATATTTTTAATTTAATTTTGAATAACATTTTGAGCAACGACATTTAATCATCCTGAAATCCCTTATGATCATAAGCAGCTTGATTATAATGTCGGTTCATTGCACTTAAACGGACGTCTACTGGCTTAGTCACTCCATTCCGATGAGCTGCTATAGAACCCTTTCCTGTTTTACGATCTCTCGGATTTTTATTTGCTTCTCGGTGCCTCAACTTCCGATTCACTAGAACGATGAGGGGATGGGTGTATTTTTCTTGCTCTTCCGTCAACTCCGTGGGACCTTCATAAGATTGTTATATTTTCTAATCCAATCCCATAAACATAAAAAACATCAATTATACGAGAAATCCCTATGATTACCTGTACAAAGACTCACGATGGATCCAACAAATACGGTTGTAAAAGTACCAATTAATGGATATAAAAGATAGCTTATCGTAAAAATTTTAGTTGGCCAATCCCTGACAAAAAAAATCAATAATTTTGCTTTAAACTTGAGGGGCTTAAGTTTTGGATTTTAAAGATTTAATTTATTTAACCATTAAACACTCACAAATCAGGGATCTCTGTTGAAGTTGCATTCAGGCTTTGGTGTTTGAGCAAGACCTCCGTTAAATTTGACACCTTTGCCAGCGTCTCGTTACTGCAATTATCAATGCTGTATGAAAGAGATGGGGATGTGTGCTTTATGAGCAGTCCACCCACACTTATTCCTAACCTAAAATAGTAAAAACAAACTCGGCGTCTAAAACTGAAGCAAGGTCAACTAAATAATGTATTGAAGTTTAATAATTTTGTGATTTTCTGAGGTTCATACGTGATGAAATGGGCCACCAACATTCCTGAAATGGCACCCTGCCAAGTTTCAAAGAAATCGATAATACTTACTTACAAAACTATCTGATACAATTTAGTTTTCAGAAATTTTGATTTCTCATTACGATTTTGTTTGTAAACGGTAGTAAAATTCCCAAAATGAAGACCCCGAGTAGTGGGCCTGATACTGCTCCATTTACAACAATGGCTGCACTCAGCACTCCACCCAAGTTACCGGCCAAAAATCCCATTCTATCAATGAAGAAGGTTCAAAATATTCAAGATTTTTGTACACAAACTCAGTTATCTGCAGATTTGGTAGACATAATTCTTACCCAATAGTTAATGCTCCATAAAATAATCCTAAAGTAGGTAAAAATACAAAATATTCATTCCCTTGACATTTTTTTCCTCGTTCATCAAAGTCACTAACTGAAGTATGGACACAAAAGGAAAATTTGAAGTCTCACTCCCGAAAATGTAGAAATATCTGTCTAGGTTATGTCATGTTCAATACTGCAAAACCGAAACAGTCAGCAGTAATTTCATTTCAACTTAGGTTTGTTAGGAGAACGCCCTTGCAAATGTAAAATATCAAATGTCGGTTTCGAGAACTGTGGCTTTTGTTACTTGACACTTTGATTAATGTCGGTTCTAACTATTAACTAAAGAGGGTAAAGGTCACAATTTTTTAGTCGCAATATACCTAAAAACAAGGGGCTTATTTTGTTGTAAATGCTCTTTGTATAAAATACTGCCTGAAGTCTGTAGGTCAGGGGTGGATGTTAAAATTGTTTCCAAGCAGCTGCCAATGAAATCCGAAACGAACCTATTATTTTCGTCACTTGTCCTTGTTGACCTTCATTAAGCTTCTGGAAAAACGTTATCTTTGAGGCTTCTTCCCAAGTTACTGCAGCTAGAGAGTTTAATCCAGATGAGACGGTGCTGGTAAACAAAAGGTATCATGAATAAGGAATTATGTTGAATGTTAGAAGGACGGCTAATAAAATAATTAATTATGGCCTAGCCTAGATGAATCCTACGTAGCTATTTCTGCTTCCCAATAAAGCTATATATGTGAACACAATTTAATTTCTAGAAGTTTGTATTTAAAGTTGATCAAAATTTGCATTTATCCTACTTTAACCATATGTAAACATTACAAATAACAAAAAAACTGATAATACGGTCATTAAAAATTCTATCAACGAGAGGTTAAATGCTTAACATTTATAAGAATATAAATAAATACGATGGTTCTATGTTAAGAATTTAGGATGACAAATACTTATTTTAGTTAATGTTTCGAGACTGTCCTATGGCCTCATTAAAATTACACATTGTTTAACTTTATTCCTGAAGGATATGCCAACGGTAAACTAGGTTCGACAAGCTACATATTTATAAAAGAACTGTACCTAACGCTTATTCATTGTCCTGCTCGTATAAAGTATAAACTAATTTATTCTACGGGTCCATTAAATTAATACTTAAAATTTAGATAATCAGATAAAGGTCGGGACATGTTAATATATTCATTCTAGTAACAATACACGAAACGTATGCCTATACTTTCCTTAAATCTGAACTTAACTGAAGTGCGAGAAAATTCATGAGCAGACTGATCAGCATGCAACAAAAAAGTGTTGTGAAAACACAATGATTGACACATAATGAGGCTCACGTGTTAATTAAGATTTTTGAACACAAAAGGGCAAAAATTGTAGTTTTTTACAACTTACCTTAAAGCCCCAGAATACAAGCAAGCTATGAAAAGTCCCATCAGTCCGGATGTGGGTGACAGATACTCAAGTACAAAATATGGAGCAATCTGGTCATTTCGTTTAATAAATCCCAATGTGATAGGATCACATTCGGCAAAATTTGCAAATATCACAATCCCACATAATACTGCCAAGGACATGGTAAATGAGACCTATAATACAGTCATATTCTAATAATAATTCATTAAGAGACCAGAGATACATATTCCAGTTGAGTTATGAATGCGTGATCCTTACCAATGGAGCGGTGCACAGTAAAGCTCTGTGAAATAAAAAATGTCACAACATTTATTATTGAAATTTGGTTTATGTTAGGAATGTCTGTCAGCCAGGTCTAGTTAAAATTTAATTATGGATCGTTTAATTGTTTAAGGGTTTAGCCAGGGTTGTATCAAAATTGTAAGCTTCTGCTTAAAATCTTCACATCTCGCCGAGATACTTGAATATAATCATTGTCATAAAAAGTAAATACCATCTTCAATATCTTGTCACTTACAGAAACGCCTGCTTAAGACTGGCCATGCTACAATATCTTTGAACTGTTGTTTGATGTGTGCCATAATTAGACAGCCAAAAAATTCCTTGGCCGAAGAACAGGCTTAATGATGTATGTCGAAGGAAAGGATCCACCTTTAGACTAAAAAAACGTATCATTTTAAAGTAACAAATTCAAGTTTGGAATGCAGTATGTTTTTGTTCATAATAACATTACAAATGGCCAGTAAAATTTACTTTAAAAATTCAATACGGCCATGGTCATTAGCAATGGAGAACGCTTGTGTTAATCCGCCAACATTGATTGACCCTTGAATTATTATTGCTAGCATGCCGGCGAACATCATAAAAATCTGGAAATTAGGCGTAAATAATTATATTAAATTTAGTGAGGCACATGGGGAAATGTAATTTAATATTATAGTTTCCAATTCAGAGAAAAATATTACTCATCTCTTTTGCACAGATCAAAACGTGTTACACAAACACAATGACTATTCAAATAATTGTCCCTCATATTGTATATGTGCATTTTTCAAAAGCTTACAATAATTCATTATATTTCAAACCAACCTGAAAGCAATCTGTCCACACTACGGCCTTCAGCCCTCCCTATAAAAATCCATTCATTCTTTAACAAAAAAACATTTTAGAGCCCTTAAACGGTAATCCAAAAAACTTACGATGGATGTGTAAATGGTAGCACATCCTCCAATTGCAATTATGGATGCCCAAACAGGGAATTCGATAACTGCATTTAGTGCACTGTGAAATAGTTTGAATAAATATTTAAGCAATGATTTTAAAACATATTTCCTTAATGATGTCATATTGAATATACATACAGTGATGGTGCAAATAATACAACACCCATGTACAGTAGAATTTGAGTTACAAATGTTCCAGTTGCAATCAAACGAACTGCGGGGGATTGAAATCTTAAGCTAAGATACTAAAACAATCAAAATAACTTTTTCAAACTTCATAAACTGTTTTCAGATGCCATGTCATTTAAATTCCTACCTCGTAGGCACTCGTTAGACCAAGTCCGTAAAGAGTAGGAAGAAATAATAATCCTCCTAATGGAATGCATATTAATGCTCCAATTGCCATTTCCCCTATTAGTGTTCCATGGGAATAGATCTCTCCAGCAAATCCTGTTTTTAAGCCCATGAACCATTTCTTAAATCGAGCAAACTATTAAATTTATTATAATGAGGCTGTTTACCCAGAATTAAAATTGCACTCATATACGTTGCTAGTAAACTCTGAAATGAAAAGGAGATACGAGTTTACCCTAAATCCAAATTGTCCAATAACATAGCAATGCAATAAAATCCACGAAAAACTCTGTAAGAGTTAGTTTACCAGGCTTGTAGGAATGATGGGCATAGACCGACCGCCCTAATGACATAAATCCAAATTTAGGGCTTCATAATTTAGTATTTTGTCTTGCATGAGATCAGTGACTTACCACGAGCAAGTCTGCGTTGGTCTTCTGTTTTTTTATGAAGGCATAATAAACTCCTATAAGCATGGAGATGGCTAATGTCCCGACAAAAATTATATAGTCTATCACCGTAAAAGAACCTGCCATCGTTGAAAATGATAGTTGAGGACAGGTAACAGATTTAATTGCACTTTTTCAATAATTCAATCCGATATCAAGTTTAAGATGTGTGTTTTTCAAGTATCAAATCCCTTCCTGAACATATTATTTTAAAATTACTTAATTTGTTCAACTTTTGTTCACAAACAACTAGAATTTACAACTTTTACAAGTACTCCAACAAACAACAATGATAAATTCAATGCAACGTTGTGGAATGGATGTTGCCCCTGGCTTCGACTGAGACCAAATGAAATATAGACGAATAGGATTAATAGCAATGCATGATTTTTTAAATTGAACTGAGGGCCTATTCAATATTGCATAACAATGAAGACAATGAAATGTAGCCTGGCTTAGGGTTACTGCAAATTAAACAGCATTGCAATGTAATTGGTAAACAGGTTTTTTTGTTGTTTTTTCCCGAAATGTCAATCCACAAAAGTGTTTCTGGGCTTTAATGAAAGGTTGAAAGCTTCAAAGAGCTTCAAAAATTGTCAGTTTTTTCATTGTGTAAAACATCAGGTAAATATTAGGTTTCCAGTTTTCAAGTATGTACTGATATACATACAATAAACTTCAAGATGGACTGACACTGACAATCAAGGGAATTTTATGACATGGGATTTTGTTGGCTTACACGCATTTTATCATCGACTCATACTTTTTGAAATAGCATTTTGAATCATAATTCCAAGTTTATAACTTAATTTGCGATAAAAGAAATTTAATTTCGTTCATAAATAAATGAAGGAAGGTTGCACGTCAAGTTATGTATACAAAAAGTCCAGCATACGATGGGGTCCATTACAATTTATAGTATGAGGAGCTTGCTTTGCTACGCTGTTTTGTATCAGTCATGCACATAAATTTATACCGTTAAATTTCTGAGATGCCTTCAAATGTAAATCACTAACAGTTTTGTAAATTTGATAGTAAGATAGTTTGGTGACAGTTTTACTTAAATACTGATGCAATTTATTCCTAGATATGTATTTCAGTATTTATTTCAATGAGAAATGTATGAAAATTACGGAACTTACAATTCTGCCATTTAAATTAATTGTTATAATTCTAATTCGAAATCAAAGTTAAAGTTCCAACATACTGCCCTAATAATGCACTAGATTTTTTTGTTTTCCAAGTCAATATTTATTTATTGGCATTTTTGACCGAATAATTTACATAATTTCTAGCTAAATTTACTTCAAATTGTTTTTTTTTTAAAATTAAATATGGCGAAATATAAAAATAGAGTAGGTATTTGGAAAAAATTTCTAGAAGATTTCTAGAAGCTGCGTTGTACAATTCTAAACACTCCATGACCCATTTTTAAAGATAAACCTTATCATATTATTATAAAAATCTAAATTTCCTTGTGGACCATGTTGGCAAAATTCCCTGTTGCAACACTGTTTTTGCTTAATATCCATCAGACAGCAAATAAAAATGCTCAGATGGGATTTTACCACACTAGTGACTCACTTTTATATATGAAAAGCTTCTGAACGTAAACTTTTTTAAGAGACTCATTAAGAGCCTTTCCTAATCTAAATTGGTTGACCCCTTCTAATATTGAGACTATTAATTATGCAAAACCAGGAATAATTTGTAATGAAATTTCGACTCCCTTCGATAGGCTAAACAACTCGACAGAAAAATAGGACACCCGTAAAACTAGATTTTCGTTAAATGTCCACGATTTTCGTGATCGTCCCACGGTCAACATTATTTAGATTATGCGTGTCCTATTAAATTCCTAAAATTCCCAGGGATGATTCCTACAGAACTCGAAAAGACTGACATCTTAATAATCGTGGACACTAAACATTTTTAATTTTCGTTGCCATCGAATTAACTATTCTTCTATCTTAGTTTTAGTTGCCAGATTATTAACGAACACGCACCTTAATCTAGGTAAATTATATTGCAATTTTGTTTAATATAGTAGCAACTGGTACGAATTTCTAAATTTCAATGCCAGATCATCCCATTCGCAAACAATTTTCCTTAAGGACAAAAAATAGTTCGATTTCCTAGACTTCAGTTTTTGTAGTCAGGAGGATGTTATTAGCCCGTTGCTCCTACACGGAATGATACGTATATTCATTATGAATGAATAAACTGGTTCTTTAAGAACAGAAACAAGAAGATTTAAGCTGGCTTAAATCCCATCGTGTTATTTAGTACATCGTGTAAGTATGTCATACTTAATTTTACGATCCAGAAGTTACTCAATAAATACAACAAAAAACTACTAGAATCTCGATGATTTATTTTGCCAATTTCAAATGCTTTGCAAGTGCAGTAAGGGTTTTTCATGTTTTTTTTAAAATTTAGTCGTTGTGGAAAGCAGGATTGTGGTATCCGTTGGGATCATTTCCAGCAAATATATCATCCCCTTGCTTTCCATTCTTCTGAGATGGTTTTCCAGGAATGGGACGAACGGCTTGATCTGTCAGTTCTACATCTTCTTTCCATGATTCTTTTTTCAGTTTTCGATGAAGCTTTACAATCAAAGGGTGAATATATGGTTCCTGGTCCTTAGTGAGACTTGAAGGACCTAAGATTTTGAATGTTTAGTAACAAAAGTGTACGATGATGAAATATAACTACTTTCTCACCGGTAAGCAAACTGACGATGGATCCCACCGCAACTGTAATGAATGTTCCAATAAGTGGATACAATGTATAAGAGACGGTGTAGATTTTCTGTGGCCATTCACTGAAATTAAAAAAATATTTGAAAAATAAAATAAAATAGTTGTCCAATTTCTGATTTCCGAACTCTGCACCCTGACACTTTTTGACTTACATTTCTTGTGGAGCATAGGTACTATTTAAGCCCATGATAACTAATTCTAGGTTCTCCACCTTGCTTAAAGTTTCATTGCTGCATTCATCAATTCTGAATGGCAAGCTTGGAGGTTTTCTATCCAACAATAGCGAACCAATACTTATCCAGAACCTATCGGGTGTCCAAATATGTCAGTATTCAATATAATGGTAATTTTTAATTTCTGAAAATTTCGTAGGTATGACGCTTACGTAATTACATGCGCGGAAAGCATTCCTGTTATGGCTCCCTAATTAATAATTTAGATAGCATTTGAACAAGTGTTGACACTTATTCATATGAATATTATTGTACTGAATATACTTAAACTTATAGTACCGTTTTATTGGAAAATGGAATCAGAATTCCCAGGATGAAGGTTCCTAGAAGTGGCCCGGCAACGGATCCATTGACCCTGGAATATAAACTTGATTTCTAAGACATTGTCACACATATTATAATGATTTTAGTTAGAACATTGACAAGAATTACGTACACAAGTGATGCTGTCAACACCCCTCCCAAATTTTGGGCAAAAAATCCCATACCGATAGCAATTCCACCATACATCAGGCCTATGTATTTGCAATTGATACAGTGACTACTCTGTATACGACTTACCGAGTAATAATTTCCAATGAGTTATTAGACCACAAGCCAACGAAACTAACCTATAATTTTTGTGACCATTCCTTGCTGAGAATCACTCAATGCGCGAAAGAATCGAATCTTTTTGCAAAAGTCTTCCCAAGTCACTGCCGCCAATGAGTTAATTGCTGACGATATTGTACTACGAATTCATAATATTCCAAATTAATCCAAATACCGATCGGTAATTTGAATGGGTCTGGAATTTTAGATCTAGATTCAATAAGTTGTCATCGATCTGTTCTACCTTAACGCTCCAGAAAATAGACAAGCTATAAAAAGTCCAAGGATTCCAACGGTGGTATTTAACTGATCCAAGACGAAGAAAGGGGAGATTTGGTCACTTCTTTTGATAAAACCCAATGTAAGAGGGTCGCATCCTGCGTAATTTGCAAACACAACTACTCCAGTTAACGCTGCTAAAGACATCGTGAACGCCAATACAGGTGCGGTTAAAAATAGTGTCCTAAATCAACATAAACGTTGTTAACTGTACATCTAACAGAATAAGGTAACTATGTTGGGTTTTACAAAAATGCCCTTTTCAAGCTCCCCATACTGCAATACCGCTGTACGGTAGATTGATGACATCCATAGGCACTCATCCACAATGCTCCTATAAAATATACGCATAATTATCTGAATAGACACTTCACTGAAACAATACTTGTTTCTACAATATAAGTGTGTTATCGATATTTTAGCTTTTTAATCGAAACCTAGAAGGCTGGGGCTTATCGAACGGTTCTCAGTTAAATTGTGTAACTACTTCCCAGTATTAGACATGAACGAGCCTTACCTTGACCAAAGAAGATGTTCAAAGTTGAGTGTCGCAAAAATGGATCCACCGTAAAGCTATACAGCAAAAATCATTGCATTTTTGTAGGTAATCCTTTCATATGAATACTTAATTGCAATGTGCATAAACTTGGAGCTGATGATTACTTTAGGAATTCAATTCTTTTATTTGCATCGGCGATCTCGAAAACTCGACGTATTCCCCCAACGTTGATTGTTCCTTGGATAATTATTGCGATCATTCCAGAAAACATCATGAGAATTTGAAACGTGTCCGTCCAAATTACAGCTTTCAGTCCGCCCTACTAAGAAAACACTTGTGATTTGAAATCGGTTCATTCCAATTAAACCACATGTTAAATATGGATCATGAAGTATTAAGACCGTTAGAATGTGTCACGAACAATAGACGTGTATAAAGCTGCACAGCCTCCTACGAGAACGATGGAAGCCCAGATCGGGAAATCGACTACCGCATTCAAAGCGATCGCAGGTGCAAAAAGAACAACTCCCATGTAGAGTATAATTTGAATGATGAAAGTTCCAGTTGCCAGAAATCTCACAGCTTGGGATTGGAATCTCAACTCCAAGTACTGCAAACAGATTTAAATTTAAATGTTATAGATTACACCGCATGATGCAAATACGAAATGAAATTGTAGAGTAATGCAACCGTAAACCTCATATGCACTTGTCAGCTTTAATCCATATAGCGTTGGAAGGAACAGAAATCCTCCGAGGGGTAAGAATACAAACGTTCCGAAAATAAATTCACAGATAAGCGTTCCATGCGAGTGAATCTCCCCCGAGTATCCCAGAACCAGAATCGCCGACATGTAAGTAGCTACCAGAGATAGGCAACAAGGTATCACGGCCATATTCCTGTTCCCGACAAGTAGGTCTTCATTTGTTTTCTGAGTCTTAATAAATGCATAATAAGCTCCAATTAAAAGAGACACTACCAGTGTCCCAATGAACACAAAGTAATCAACGACGGTAAACGCTCCCTCCATAGTTTTTTCCTAAGGCCGTATCACTTAATTAAATTTCCAAGACAAGAAAATCCTCTACCAGGGATTACAGGAAGCGTTGAACAGAATACGATTTTTTGACAACTAAGTAAATGTCACAGACTCAACCAAATAGAATGAAAACAAAATCCATTATTTATGAAAAGTGATACTATAACACTTCTGATCGAATAGGCTCCGCATGTTGTGTACATACATTGTAGTACATGAATTGATCTGATCAAAGCACAATATAATTCACAATGCTGGATTTACAAATGCCAAACTAAAAAAAACCAGGATGCTCTAACGAATATAATTATAAATTAGCAAGGGTTGGTTGGTATCCACTGCAAACTTATTTATTTTGGTGCTTTACTTGTTCCGGCATACAAACTATGTATAACGATTCAGAATATGAACCAGAGTGATACACACATCACTGGTCAAATCAAAACAAATTTGCAGAACTAGGCTCAATTGTTGTGCAGTCGTTTGGAAAGTTCAACCTTATTCAAAATGAAGATAACAATGCCGAAGGCTTGGGACACGTACAATGATGGATTTGCTTTAAATTGCATTCGCACTATTCGAAGTACTTGCTAAAGGCAGATACATAAAAAACATTGAGGCTACAAATTCCAAGCTATTTTTTGTTTGTAAATGTACTTTCATTACACACACCCGTTGGTAGTCCCCCTAATTAAACTCTAGTGCGAATGATTCTGTGATTCCATTCCATCATAACCACTACACCCTTAACAATGAACATCTCTGTTATTACATTACTTCTTCACACGGCAATTGGTATCCTGTACTTTTATGTTGGAGATCTTAAATTTTAGAAAGTGGCCGTCATTCACATATTGGGAATTTATTAGCATTAAATAAAGGCTGCTTGGCTTTATAAAGCATATGAGATTTGATTTGTTTTTTTGAGATGACGTTTAAAAAATCAAAATGACATCAAATTGGGTACTAGTAGGTTTCAGATTTGCATTTTGTTGTAAGGTATGTATTAACCGATTGCTTGATACAGTACATCGTATAGCATATCATTTTTCCGAGTAGGTTTCGTTCTGATCGTGAGATCGACTTCTATTAGTACACACATCGATTATTAGTCTGTATGCTCTCGTATTAGGCTATGTTTGGTTGGAATACTCACATAAATTACTGATCTATTTATATGATAGACATTTGACATTTAGCTTAGACAATGTGTGGCTATGTCTTGCCTTGCAGTCTAGACTACAAAATGAGCCAATTCGTTAGATATCTAAGAAAGTGTCAAGAATGGTCGTAAATTATTTCCAAAAACATTAAAAGTCAGACTGAGAAGGAAGCTACACGTGTTATCTACTGAATTATGATTTTGTTGGAGCAGATACACGGATTCGAGGACGTAAGGAAATATATTTACTTCAAAACCCTCGCATGGGAAGACTTGTATTGTACTGTACAATTCTGATCTGGAATTATGCAATGGAGTCAACGAATCAAAGTCAGACAATTATTATTAAATTTTTACACGATTGATTTGAGCTTTATTTACGTCAGACTAGGTTTGGATAGATTATAAATATTGAAGCTCCAAGCTACTTTCATAAATCCTATGTCTTCCTTCAGGTTACGAATTGATTTTTCCAACCTTTGACCGTAATGTAAAATGAGTACTAAGTTTCATAACCAAAAAGAAAAATTGCAAGGCTGAATTTTAATGCATACGCTTAGGAAGGCAAAAAGAATTTTAATAAATATTTATCGCCATCCGGTCAGTTTTTAAGATTTAATCTAACATCTACTAGGAACACAGACTAGTGGGAAATATATAACTTTTTTCCTGGAAATAGGAACTGCATTCAGATCTTATTATAAAGATATTTGTGTATTAGTAGATCAGATTCAATCATATATTCATGACTTTTTTTTTACTTCACAGCTTTTTTGCAATTAACATAGAACTTGCATGTAAGCATACAAAACGTATAGTTTTACAACAATTCCCATTCATTCAGTCCAAAGTTCATAGAAGCAGATTTTAATGCAGCGGACAACCTTAAAACATTTCGAGTATTTTCAATACCATACAGCTAGTAGCTATGAATCGTCAACTATTACTTAAACGTGATAAAAATAAGTTTTCGCTGCGATTAGATAGCTGCAGCTACTTTCCTCTAGTTGTTTTAGTGGCACCAGTATCGACGTTTTCTCTTGGAGTAGTAATATTTTCACTTGCCGAACCCATAGGATTATCAGTCGGAGACGCAGTGGTGTCGCGTTCAGTAGATGAAAAGTATTGCCAGTTCAACCAAAAATAATTTGTTGACTCACTAGCATCGTCTAGAATCTCCTTTAGTTTTTTAAATTCAAACGAACGCAACCAGTTCGATGTAGCTGGCTCAGTGATAGCAGTCGGTACAGGTACTTCTTCTACTTTATCGACAGGTGCAACGGCTTCAATGATTGTTTCAAGGGTCTTGCGATACATAAAGGATCCCCTGAATATTAAGAATGTCAAGCATTTAAACTAAAATTCCAGGTATAAATATAAGTACACGGTTCACTCTACCTGCTCCAAGGTTTACAAGTATTTAAGTGATCCAGAGGCAGTGGATAAAATTCGCCGTAACCAATATCTTGGAAGCAACAGAATCTTCAATGAAATTGTCGTGGTACGCATATCATGAATCATGTAAAAATCCTTTAAATAAGTACCAGCTGATTTAAAAGGCACTAATTTAAACTTCATCCCCAAACCGGTACGGGTTTCTAAAATCTCAGTGAAGCTCAAAACTTTGAATTTCAGTTTTTCATACAGTTTCGTGAAGCCTTCATGCAAATGCGTCAATTGGTTTCCTTCTACACCATATAAAAAATTGATCACTGCATTAATCATTGCTTGTAAACAGTATTTTACTTTGTCATATTAATTGAATTTTCGTACCGTTCGAAAGCTCTTCAATTTCTTCTGTTGGCAAAAATAGCCATCGTCTTGCAGTGTTCAACACAATCATCTGAGTGCCTGCATGTGGAACACTACAAAAAACTATTCCCTTCGTATTTGTACTTATATCGTTTATCCCCTGATCTATACTCTCGTTAGCTGTAAAGGTACCCAGCAAATTATACATTCAATACATAAATTATACATTCTTGTTGAAATTTCCCAACTTACATTGACAAAGAAGACTTTTAACCAAGAGACCTCCCATAGAGTGTGTTACCCATACAACGGGTCGCTTTCCTACTCCTGCTTCTTTCAGTTTTCTTAGAAGCTCTGCACCTCTTTCATGAAATCGGCGCCTATCAAACCACAACATTGTTAAAACTGTAGAATGAATGGATACCTATTTAGAAATATTATGGATCCTTAAACTCACTCGACACTTTCAATCGGGCAAACGTTCATCCAGCGAGAAATAAAACTTTCAAAATCCACACCAATAATCCGAGCTGATGGCAAATCCTTGGCTAACCAATCCCGGGGCCAACACTGTGTAGGCTCTGATTCTGTGCTGGCTTGCATTTCTACGGGTACTTCTTCATAAGTTTCATAAAATTGTCCATCTTTTCCAGCTTTTCGCGACGGATACACAACGCTCTCGTCTAAACAACATTTGGTTGTGTATTTACAAGAACACAGCAATTTTGGGAATACCTTTTCATGTCACTAAAATATACCTGGATTGCTCATCAATGTCGGATTGTATTGCATTGGCGATTTACTACGCAGATCAAACATTCTGGACTTCCAGACCGCTAAACGGCGATTCACTTCTTCTTTCTTGGATACATCTGTCTTGATTTGTTTAGCATCGAATTCTAAAACTACAAAAACATGTTAGTTAGGCAAATTGTACCGGTCAAAATAACATGAACATATTTTAAGCTCACATGGATTTAAGTCTTGTCTTCTCCATGTCCTAAATACACCACCAAGTAAACCGTGGACGAAGACAATATCACATTTTAGTGCACTCTCATCCTGCCCAAAATCTGGACTGAGCTGATACACTCCAGGTGGAAGAATAGGTGAATTGCTTTCTCTGTCGAGATTATGTAAAGCCCTTTTGGCCGGTAAGGACAATCGAATATTATCTATCCGGGAAAATTCTGCGAGTATTTTTAAACAACCTGTAAGGAAAGACAGTATTAATTTTGTTGTAAATACACTTATGCACAATTGTATAAGTAACTCAAGTTACCAGTGTCTTTTATGAGCTGTGCTGAAGACGACGCATCGCAGGACAAGTTTGCCAACACTTTTAGAACCAATGACATTATTTCTACATTACTTCCATGATCCTTGGAAATGTCAGCTAAGAGATCAAGAATCCCCATTGACAACAGGGCTGTAGAAAAAGAGATGAACAGGTTATTAATAATTAGTGATTACGCCTTTAACACGGCATGAAATCATTATAATAATAATCCTTACATAATCATGATACAAAAAATCTTACCTTTTATTCGATTGTGTATTCGAGAATGACTAACAACCCCTTGAAGGCAAATTTTGAGAAAATCAATTTCTCCCATAGTTTTGACTGGACTTTGTGACAAATGGAAATCCGATTCAAAACCACTGTAATAGTCCTGTGAGATCAATTTGTTTGTTACTTCTAATAGACTCGCCATGCGATAAGTGAAACCAATAATGTCGACTCTCTTACCAGTGAACGATCTTCGCGTTCCATTTCCGTCGGATGGTAGGATTTAAGAGCTGCTTTGATCAATGTGTCAAGGGAATAATGAATCTGATCGCTAGGCAAGTTACCAAAGACGCAACGAAATTGTATTCCATAGTAATCCTGTAGTCAACATCGAACGAGAATGTAAAATCCATTAGTTCATGTTCTTAAAGCAAAACACAAGAAATGTTGACTTTCGATTACCTTATTATTTTTTTCAGGATGGTACTTCACTGGTGTGGTAAATAATCTGGGATCTGCACCACTGCGAGCCAATGAAATGGCCGTTTTGATATCCATACAAATAGAAAAATGCTGACACTCCGTCTCTGAGGATAAACATATCACTAATGGTCACAACTTACTTACTTATAAAGCAGAACAAATTACTGGCTGAGTATGATTTCATATTAATGAATTATATGCATTTAAATACCTAACAAACTGGACAATCGGGCAAACTTTCTTATCGCCTCCTCCCTAGTTTCACGGATATCGCTTCCAATTTCATCGAACAGCTGCCACGCAATTGGCCTAGCAATCATAGTCAATGGAAACGGCCACCATCGGGAAAAAAGGTTTGTCAGTTTCGCATTTCCATCTTCTATTGTCATAAATCAAGGTACGGTTCAAACATTTTTTTAAATATTCGTATATAAAATATTCGTCATGCAGTTAACACAAAAACAGGCAAAAGGTACCTGGGTCCGCAGCATATATGTACTGATTCTTTGAAACATCTATGATACACCTATCGGTTGGAACGGCGTCATGCAGGCTCTTGCTTGTGCTGTACAAACTGAAAACAGTCATCCTGAGAAAAAATAAATCATGTGTTACTTGTGATAACATATTTTTTGATCTACGAAATACGCACAACATAACCGTATGCAAATTAGAGCTTACCCTCCTCCTACGGCAACAACATGGAGAAAAATGTTTTTAGGTGTCAATCTCCATAACCCACGTTTCGATCCCGAAGTGTCTAGAAAATGGATTATAGATAATATTTATACACTTACGCAAATTTGAACAACAACTGGCCGATATAATCTTCCAATGTTACATTATAACAAAACATGTCCTACGGTCTCTTATTGTCACAAAATGATCATCATAACAATGGCACGTTCATTTTAAAAGGTCGTAAACATGTATTCAAAAATGTCAAGACGAAATATCAAACCTCTTCAATTGTCGGGATGATTAACATTATAATATTGTATTTGATTTATTATACTCGTGTATTAGAAGAACGAATAACATGAAATACTGATAATATGAAAACTAGGTCTGTAATCTGCCTGCATAAAATCAAATAGAATGATAGTCATTTTCATTTTGTTTTATAACATTTAATCTATATCTGGAAATTATAATCTTAGAAACTAGAAACCTTCAACTGAATGTATGTAAAGTATACAGAATAGATTTCGTGTATGATTGTCAAAAATATGGTATCAGAAAATCTGTTTTTTAAGTATATTTTGTATCATTTAATCTTATACGATTTCATCTAGTACATTAATTTCAGGAAAATGGAATCCAAGGGGTGATCACAATTCTATGGGGGTGATGAAACTAACGATTTCATAATTTAACGAATTTAACATCTAAAATTGTTAAGATACCAAATATATATACAGTAAACCCTCTTTTTACGACCATGAATATCTGGGCCTAAATTTACTGGTCAACTATTGGAGAAGAAAGGTTGACAGGAAATAATCTCTTAATACCTACCCTTTACCCTAATAACCCTAGCCTAGCCTACCCTTTCAACGCTGCGGTCGTAAAAAGAGGCTAAAATATGGTTAATATAGGTTAATATCTGTCAAAATTGCGGTCGCAGTCGTAGTTGCAAAAAGAGGTTCATTTAACATAGTAAATGTTTTATCTGGACCAAAATGTGGTCGGATCTGGAGGAGGTCGCAAAAAGAGGGGTCGTAAAAAGAGGGTTTACTGTAATTATTCCTTTCAATGCTTACTTATTGGGAATTGGGTTGGGAGACAATACCGATCGGTTCAGGCAAAAAGTGCATGGTACATTCACTGAATGACCCGTTTTTCAGTGAAACCACTGTGCTCCGGCACATTGTCTGAAGTTTGACCTTAAACCCTGAACCAGAACAGACAAAGCATAAAGAAATGGAAACTATTCTTAACTGAACCGCATTGCCCTCTTAACAATAATTAGCATATGAAAGTCGGAAAACGGTATATAACGACTCGGATGACGAAGGATACTATTTTAGTCGTACTTCAGACTTGAAGAAATCATGTTCTTTTACATTATGTTAGTGATCGCAGGAGCATGGGGTGTGATGCTACTTTTAAAGAGACTTCGCCATCGCTCCAAGGTTCCGGCCACAAGGGTACCTAAGCTCCCCCCTGGGCCCTGGAACTTTCCGATTGTGGGGTACATGCCCTTTTTGGCCTTTAGACCTATGCAACGACTGCAGAGTTTAAGCAAGTCGTATGGAGACATCTTCACTATATTCCTCGGGAATTACAGGTACCGAAATTACGGTTTAACATTTATTACACTTAAAAAATCAGACCGTAAACATCTGTTTACATTTCCACACAAAAGGGTAGTAGTGTTGAACAGTCAGCATGTGATCAGAGCGGCTTTCAAGGAAGATGCGTTTTCCGGAAGACCTAATCTCAAAATGCTGGAAGTTCGCAATGCTGGAGCTCGAAAAGGTAAACGTTATCATTGATGTCTCCTAAATCGTTGTATTCAATAGAAACTCGCATATCCTTCAATTTTCCCCATTTGTAACACAAATATTCAGGCATTGTATGCAGTGAAGGTAAACATTGGAGTGAACAAAGGAAGTTTACGTTACGACACTTGAAAGATTTCGGATTCGGGAAGCAGTCAATGGAAGGGCTACTGCAAGAAGAACTGGAGGAGCTAATATGTGGCCTACGGTTTAGTGCATTTTGAATATTTTGTATGCCCTTGATTTCCGTGTTTTTCATAATAATGTATGAATCTTTACTGTAACAGCAACAACCTGGGCCAACCCGTTAATCTTCATAACCGGTTCAACTTAGCAGTTCTTAATGCCTTGTGGAGAATTATTTGTGGTAAGCGATACAAACATGACGACGTCCGACTTCAAAGTATTCTTCGAAAGACAACGGCGTAAGTTTAGAGCCACACAATTGACCGAATAGTAGAATGCATCTCGTGAGTTGAAGTCATTGTGGAAATTGTAATACTGTCTCCTACTTTAAAGTGATCTAGCCGAGACCCAATACACTGGACCCCTTCTGTTTCTCCCATGGCTACTTAAACTTGCACCCGGACTGACGCGGTGGAATGAATTCGTCAGTTCTATTAAATCTGTCCATCAATTCTTGTGGGAAATAATTGCAGCACACAAACGAGAACGCATCCCAAACAAAACAACCGACTTTATCGATGCTTATCTGTCCGAGATAGAAAAAACAGTGGATCCAGACTCCAGCTTCTACAAAGACAAAGGAGGTAGGCAATTGCTTGAATAATCATAATTACTTTGTCTACAAACATTATGAGTGCATTTGAATTTGAAAATCAGTTGCAAATGATTCCCAATTTAGAGGATTCCCTGCTGGTTGTTTTGCTGGATTTGTTCATGGCCGGTGGGGATACAACAAGCACAACGCTATATTGGGCATTCCTTTACATGGTTTTGAATCAAAGGGTCCAATTAAAAGTTCAAGAAGAGATTGACCTCGTACTTGGAAAGTTATCTCCCTCGCTGGAGCACAAAAAATTGTAAGCTACGATGGCATGGCTTCTTCTTGTATATAAATATAAGACCGAAAACGTTCTGTTTGTCATTTCAAAAAAAATTGCAGAATGCCATACACAGAAGGTACTATCATGGAAATTCTCAGGAAGTCGTCCCTGGTGCCTATGGGCCTGTTTCATAGCACAACTTCCAACACACGTACGTGAAACTTTACCAATCTTCTAACGTTCGACTAGTTTAAAAAAAATTGCTTATACCTTTCCTAAACTGCAGTATTTCTTTTCTAGAACTGTTCGGGTATGACATTCCAAAGGACACAGTAATAATGGCAAACTTATACAATCTGAACTATGATAAGGACTACTGGAAAGATCCTGAAGTTTTTCGACCGGAAAGGTTTATCAACGAGAAGGACATGTCGCTGATTAAATACGATGGTCTGATGCCATTTTCTACCGGTAAGAATCTGCCAAGCCATTCTATTATTTCCACGAGACAAAACTTAGTTTCCCTTAGTTTGAATTGAATTGAAATTGACTTAGATTTTTACATTATATAAATGTATATTATTAGGAAAAAGGATTTGTCCAGGAGAGAACTTAGCAAAGGATCAACTTTTTCTGTTCTTCGTTGGACTCCTCCAACACTTCACATTCTTGCTGGATCCGTCAAAACCCCGACCATCCGAGTTGCCTAATAATGGAGTGATTTTGAGCCCAAAGAAATATTCAATCATTGTCTTAGAACGGGACCGAACCCGAGTCTGAACAACTCGGCGCCTTTCTACTTGTAACTTATGCCTATATCAATAAGCAACTGATACCATTCTTCCTACAAGATACAAGCTTAGCAGGTTTAGATAAAGTAAATTTAACGAAGTATCCAACCTTTATTTGATCTATTACAACAGATTTCTACTAGAAATTAGAACCCCATCCTATTGCTCGCTTATATCCTACAATGAAGACATTATTTCATGACAATAAACTCAAATCTTGTAAACTTGACTGTTTTCGAACTAATTAAGCAATTTTTGATGGAATAAAGAAAAAGTGAAACCGAAATAATATATAAGGCCAAAGAACATACCCTTGTTATTACTATCGAATCTCATAGCCCCCACTGCCAGTATTGGAGACTTTTTGTGCACATACTGATTATTCGGGATCCAAGGTCCAACGCAAGCATGGGAACTCGACCCGACGACATTCGTACCAGACGAGGAGGATAACCAGCGAAGGCATAACTTCATCTTCTTGTCTTTTCGTGTCAAAGGCTTCAGTACGCTAAACCTGCTACTAGTTGACAACTGCAAAACCAAGGATGATGGCCGATAGACCGTTTTGCTGTTGAGGACGTTAAAGTTCATCATTGACTGTACTGACTCCTTCAGGCAGTAGTATGGACTTTTACTCATTTTAATTTCTAAACTTCAACAGGTCACCGTCTCATTTCAAAGCCAAAGTTTCGAGTTTACATCCGAATTTTGGCACCAAGACTTCTAAAACACAAAATAACACAATTTTTTAGCTTCAACCTTTCAGTGATCTCTGCAACTCTAAACGATTTTCAAGTTTCGGTTCAAACTTCCAGAACACAATAAAAATCAAACTACCAACAACAATCAAATAACAGTCTCCAAATCAACATTGTTTTGTAACCCAACAACAACAACAAATCTAAAAAACGAGTTACAAACATCTTCCAATTAAAAAACTTACAAATAAAAACAAACCTTATCCACAATTATTTCCCAGTTCAGTCAAAACACCTCCCAAGCAGGCATGATTTGTAATGAGATTATATTATTTTGGATGTTGATTCCTTGAACTCTTCAATGTTGACCTTACTTCTGGCAATTTACCTTACAGTAGCCTTCATCAAAGCTGTAAATCCTAAATCCTTAACTACTCCAAGGATGATGATATTATTAAATTCTAAAATCTCCGTTCTACCCAACCATTCGTAATTCTACCGCTCTTCCTCAACTTGGCCAATAGTCCTCGACCAAAACAACACAATTTATTAGCCACTCCTACAACTTCTACTCTGCAAACTACATTGCACTTCCACTGCAATGGTTTCTGCATAAACTCATGAGAAACCTTTTCCTCAAAAAAGTTCCATCAAGGAATTGATTACAGGAACAAGAGGTCACGTCAAGTATGTAAATCATGTGTGAATCAATGCTTAATCAGACATGCAAATTTCGATTATGCTGAAATATTTTCTGCAGTTACTTTATGTCATGTTGCAACATCTTATCTTGCACTTTGACAGGTTTTTAAAAAGACTAAAAGTCAGGGGCATGTATTTCTAAAGAAATCCTAATAGGTTACCCACCCGCTGCGTCAAGTGACAAGCAAGGACCCCAGGATACAAGAATAAGAAAGAATGATATGAATCACAAAACGGTATGAATAGGTAATGTGTTTTGAGGTCGAAGGTTGAACCTGAGTTTAGCATCTTCATAATCATAACAAAGGATAAAATGTTTATTGCTCAATCTATGATTGTGGATTGCATAAATACATCACTCTGTTCATCACGCTTCCAATTCGTACAAAATACTGAACTCTTCTTGGATCCAATAGTTTTAACAATCTTGAAACTGTCAGTTGTAGTAACTGCCTGCATAATATATATATCTAACTAGAATTTATAATCCCAGTAATCTAAACCTCTCAACCTGCCGTTTTCTTCTCGAAGACAGTCTAATTCTAAATCTACACAACATTTTAAAAGATTTTTAGTGGATGCATGAAGACTAGGTTGAATGGGCATTACTTATGTATAACATACAATTAGTTACCTGTACAACGGTTACGATAATCTGATATCAAAACTAGTGGTACTATGTTTTAAAAAATTACATCATTACACAAAAGAATACATGACTGAACATAGCATCTGGACACATTTTAAGTTAGCTTTCCGTAGAGTAAGTTATCTGCAGGCATTTATTTGTGACTAAACGATTGGGATATTTGGGGTTTGTTGAAAATCCCAATTTGGTAAATTAGTCGTAAAGATTCAAGGTTAAGATGGACACTAAAGCAGATTTTGCGTTTTGGTATATCTGATCTGCAGAGGAAGGAAATACAGAGCTTTAAGGTTCAATTCAACCTGCCTTTAATTAACAATATCAACAACCAAGACACATTTGACACAATTAAGCTTTAGATAATAAATATAGAGCGACAATTTTAATATAGACTGAGAGCTAGCATCATCCCTTAGTAGTTCATAGTTATAGCATACATAGTTAAAACGAATATAGATGCCTTAGAAGGACTTCTTCGTCCTTTGGGGTAACACCAAGTCCTTCGCAGAGTTGAAGAACTGAAGTAGTCCGGATTTTTTCCCTTTCCTTTTGAAGTAGTTACTGACCACGTCATTATCATCACCTAACAAGCTCGTTCTCTCTGCCTGGGTTGGAAGTACCAAGTCATTTGCAGATAATGATACGAAAAATGCGAAAGGGACGATCCACAGACATATTGAAAAGTAAGCCATCACCTAAAATAAATACCAAAATCAAATAATATTAGATACTTTGATCTTTCCAAGTCGAGCTAATTACTGGTTTGAGAATTTACCTCCATAAATGGATAGAAGTGGTTGCTG
Organism: Desoria olivacea; assembly: GCA_034695115.1. NCBI lineage: Eukaryota > Metazoa > Arthropoda > Collembola > Entomobryomorpha > Isotomidae > Desoria > Desoria olivacea. The sequence goes on along the minus strand of JAQFZA010000027.1, from coordinate 57,512 downwards.
AAGAACGAGAAGGCGAAATAGTGGTTTACTATCACAAAGATAATTGTGGAGATGAATGCTGGAGAGGAGACCATGAAGTATGGAAACGTTTGCATCACGTACAAATGCGCTACCTGCGCTACCATTCCACTAATGGTCATGGACAACGGGAAGTCTTCAAACAGAAGGAACCCCACATAGATCCCAAATACAAGCTGAAACAAAAAATATCAAATTATAAGCAGTCATAGTAAACGCAATACAATAATTACATGCAATCTAGTAATTTCCTTATAAATATCCAATTCACATACCCATCTTACCCAACCATAATTTCTCTCAAAATGTTAATAAATCACGCACTATCCATACACCCTTACTTGCAACCTTCGACCGTTGGGATTTCTTTTGTGTTCCTTTGTTGGATTTTGCCGACGAAATCCCGACGGTCGAAGGGTGCAAGTAAGTAATCCTAAAATGTCTGACACTCCGCGTATTTTCATGCTCTTATGCCAACGTTACATGCAATCCTGCTACGACGTCACACGATAAGCAAATTCCACTTACAAATATTGTGATTCGGATGACTCGAGATGCGACGGACGTGAATTCTTCTACAAGTTCCGCCAAGTAGTACAAACCGGATGCTGTAAGGAAGACACAAAAAACAAATTAGACACTCACAAACTATGAGTATGAGAGACAAAAGGATAAGTCGATAAGCAAAAAATGATATGCAAGGATCATAGCAAACTCCTACAACGGAATTACTCCTTACTTCCATTATAGGCGAATGCAACGATCCTGTACAACTTCTCCCTTTTCTGAAAGCTTCTCACACAAGAAATGACGAAACTATACAAACAAAGAAGACTACGTCCTTCATACTTACCCACTGCAAGAGATGCGAAGGCAAACTGAATGACGACCGATATCCATCCGAGCGCCCACAAGAACCACATCTTCCCCTCTTTGTCTCTGACGTACTTCCGGTCTGTAAACAAAATTTACGACAACATTTCAATTCAATTTCGTTACCCCTTTCGACTGACGATGAGAGTTGGTCTCAAAAGCTGCCAACACCAACACACATCACATATGATGAGACATGACATAACATAACTACAAACTATGTAATACCATTAATACCAACCAGGGGCAGTTACCTTACACCCAGCTGAATTCCGACCTAATTTCCTAATTTGAAAGACACCGTACTACACTAAAAATTACAGCTGTCCGCTACCACAGATAGAATCACAGGTGTACACTGTACACATACATTAATCATTTACAATTACAATCTACAAAATGAACTTACCTTCTAGAACGTCATTTACTGCTTGAAAGTAACTCAAGTGATGAGCTTAGTTTAGTTTGGCACAACTGAATGTTTCTGGGGATTTCGGTTTCGGAAAAGAAGTGACGGTGCTCCGAGTTCATAGGATTGTACGTCCGTTCCGGCAAATAAAACTTTATCCAGCTTCACAGCTCTTCAAGTTCAATGTTCAATCTGATGGGGGAAACTCATTTTTAAACACAACACTTCTATAATAGAAATTTACCGCCGTGGTTTTACTCCCTAGGCTCTATGATGACGATTCCTTTAATTACGTCTCATCCCTGATTCATCGTCACAAGCTATTGCTACAAGCAATTGTAGGTGGTCGAGGTCGAGAAATGAGATGCATCGTGTTCCGTGGACCAAAGAGGTCATGCCCTTTCCCATTGTCCGGCAATCGAAGTATCACAGGCAGTATTTACAATACGGCATTTTTCATAAAGCCGTCGGGGCAATATTGATACCGCTTATTTGCCACATAATCCGAAGGCTACCAGTCATTGCAACCAATTTTGCATATTGCCTAGGCATTCTGGACATCACCGGTATCTGAATATTACCTGCAACTGTAACAGATAAGTCCAGGAACTTGATGAAAGTATTCCACAGAGTCTATCGACGAGATCTAATTCATTCTGAATCGATGAAATATGTATGGATTATGAATGAAAGGTATACAATTTCTGTTGATTAAAATAATATTATTTATTTTATTTATTCTACCTTAAAATATAATATACAAGATATCAGCACTGCCAAAACAAGAAGCTCTTTGCCTACACACAGAGCTGACTGCCGAGTCGCGGTAACACAACAGAGTACATAATTAATTAATACACTTAAGGAACAGAATTTATCAGTTACCTATTTATGAATCATTTAAAGACACGTCAAGTGTCCAGCGGTTTCTGTCAACTTATACTACCTATGTAAGGCAACTGCTTAAAATGGAAGAACAGTCAAGATTATCAATGACCATGACGGACACGATGAAAGTAACCTAGCACCTATTATCAATTATAGTTATTCTTTGATATTCGGATTTGTAGCTTGAATCAAGGCCGTAAACCTTATGGTCTTGGCTTGAATGAAGAGTCAATCTATGTTGTCCTTCGACTTATATACTCTAGTTTCTCTTTGAGGATGTGCAGCCTACTGGGAGGGTTGAGGAAGTTCTTTTAATTGCTTTAGGATCGTTTCGTGAAGCTTCTTTTTATCCCTCTCGTCCTTTTTTAACACAGATAGGATCTTCTTTTTATCTCTGTCGGCTTCTCGTATTCTGAAAACAATAAACTCATGAAGTCCAGCTATCGTTAATAGCAAGGTTCGGATGTTATCATTACTAATGTTAATTTATTACTTTTCAAGAACTTTTATAGCCGATTGTGGAGTAACCCTGGGGTACTTAGAGGTAGCTTCGCCAAAGTCGTGGAAATAAGATGAAAAATCGCACTGGTTAAAAAGGTCTAGCAGCTGTCGTGTGTCGGTAAAGCACTCTAGTAGAAGAGCGGGGTCAAGATCTTTCACTGGTGTTGATTGTGAAAATTCTAGAGTAAAACAGAACAATCCAAATGAGTACAGAAAACTTCATATGAAAATCCTGGAAAGTTTGCTTACGTTCACATTGTATCAAATCCAATTCCAGCTGCTTTAGAGCACCGAGAGATATTTGTTTGATATCGTCTTCTAACATTAAGCAAAGCATCTTTTTGTTGATGTGTTGACACGCAGCGTAACATGCTGAACGTGCAACTTTTGCCTGTTTAATTAATGAATTGGTTACTTCAGGCTATCTGCTTCAAACATAATTTTACTTCTAAAGGTCTACTTACTGGTAAATTGGTGAATGCTAGGAATATTGACTGCAGAAATGCAACGAGATCAATTATATAGTCGGATGCCCGACCTTGTGGCTCGTTAAGTGTCCAATCATAGTTAGCAAGGTCAAAGGTTTCGTCGATTTTCACCTTCAGCCTCTCGTAAATCTGATCTTCTGCTTCTGCTCGAGCATCTTTGAACATGGCTTTTCCTTGCAGTTCTGCTTTGTGAGAAACGTGTTTTACAGATCCTCTAAAAAATACATCAAATGTTAATTAATGCTTTCAAATGCAAAAAAAACAGGAACTAGAAACCAATAAGACTTACCCTGTAATGCTGCATATATAATCTTCTAAATATACATTTGTACGTTCGAGGTAGTTTGTATTTATTGTGATCTGAATGAGCTGCAGCAAGCCAACAGAATGTTTCTGTATAAGAGTTGTAAGGCAGCCACTAAGAGTTCGAGTGAGCAATAGATTAGTAGATTTTCTAATCATGTCATCCACTTCTGTCTGGCTGAGGTTTAGTTCGTCAGTATATTTTAATGATGCGATGACAAAATCCTTTACTTGTTGGTAAACTCTAGGAACCATCGATGAGAATGGAAATTTTCTGGGGAAAACACTGTTTTCCAAAGATGGGTCTATGTATGGGAATGTACGGATAATGTCATCGTATTCAGATTCATCCGTAACCTGAATTATACATTTCATAAACCTAAAAATTATCCTTCCCGAATTCGCAAAGTATAAGTTATCATTGGTACGGACTATGCTTACAATGAGTGGGTGATAAGTGTCTTCATCAAAAATTTCTCGAAAACAATGAACACAACGCTGCATCAATACGTCAGTGTAATGTTCTCTGATTTCTTGCAAGGTAACATACAGTTGTGACACATTGTATCCATAATTCTGAAACCATATTTAAAAAGTCAATTAATTACTCCGTTTACGGCTACGCTTGCGCTTAAAATTTTAAAGTACAAAGTAAGATTAATAATTCAACTCACGCTTAGGGTGTTTGAAAACCACATTATAAGGTTCTTAATTTTTAAGATCATATCACCATCCGTGCAATACGACTAAAGAAAAACAGATGCGATTTTTAAACTTTATCAAAAATATGTTATTCTATCCCTTATTCAGCACAATGCACTAAATAACTTACGGCATATGTCCTTAAAGTTTTGGCGATTGATGGCAATGCATTGCTCCACATTTCTTCAAGGATAGCTTGACTTACTAAACCATTAGTGGTGTATAACAAGTGATTTTCAATAACGAAAAACCCAACTATAGCATTAAAGTATTCTTGATATCCTTGTAAGCTTTCGTGCTGCTGCAAATTCATCAAAGAATAACAAAATATCAACATCCCGAACAAGTATGGTTAAAATTTAAAATGACAAAAATCTCACTGACCATATTTCCAGAAGGTTGTAAGACCAAAATAGACTGTTCCCTTCGTTGTTTTCTGTAATAATTTTCGAAAGTTTGCTTATCTCCAAGCACCGTAAAAATATGAAGGCATCGATAAAGCGGAGAAAAGTCGACGAGGTCTTGAGCACTCAGACCTTCTTCTCCATCTAAGGAGTTTTCGTCCTGGGCGTCTACATCATCTAAACAATTTCAGAGTACATTTCTTCTTTCCTCATGAAACCGTATCAAACTTTCCAATTCGAGACCATTACCTGCAAATGGATTAGGTGGGGCTATCTTTATCACTTTTCTTTTACCAGGCATGCTATGGTCCATATCTAGCTGTTCTGCCGTCTATATCAAAATTAAAAATTAAAATCAACATTCCCAAAGCCTAATAAATAGAAACTAAATATGCACCACCAAAGAACTTACATGTTTCATAGCAACTTCTCCTATTTTCGAAGAGTACTTTCGAACATTTTCTAAGAAATCTTTCAATTCTGACATACTGGAGTCCTGTATCAGTTGCCTAAATCTAAACAAATTAATGATCTCAGTATCGGGAACAACTATATCTCAAAATGAGGAGATTAACTTAAAATCATAAAATTCACTTACTTCGGGATACATTCTCTAAAATGGTTGGTAAATCTGTACCGAGCCACTTGTGGTAAATATGTGTGCTCCAACTGTTCTAACGACTTTAATGCGGGATAGTATCTAAGAACGAAAAAACCCATCTACATTGTCAAGTAATTTTTCTTTGACTCAAAATCCTAAAATAACAATATTATTCTTTCCATACCGCTTTTGGGCTAGTTGTTCTTTCAGCTTCTGATACATTTTGAAAACTGGAAGGCAGATTTCCAGCTGTTCAATCGTGGAGATGATATTACTTTCGACTCTTCTTGCTGTAGCCACATCCTCTCCTCTTTGAAGTACATTTGCTATTTCAACCTGCAACTCTTTATCCATGGATGATATTCGACCCTGTAATCCAAACAATCTCAAACTATTCACAACCATCCCCATTTACTTTAATTACATAAAAGGATTTATCGGTGGATCGGTTTCAATAGGCACATACCTTAAGATCCTGTGCTTCCGATCGTACATTGTGCAGCTCGAGAATAGAATCGATGAAGCCTTGATAATGAGCATTGCACAGTTTCTCAATGTCCCTGTCATGTGTCGTTATCCGCTTTTCTAAGTGCTCCAGAAATCGTTGATGTCGTCCTTCCTCTATGATAGTTCTATCGCGACCACATCAAATTAATACAAATTAATACCAGGTTAAGCATACGAAACATCACACAACATTCAATCTACATGACCCGTGACACGCGAAGTGGTATCGGGAGTGACTTCCCTCATTCAATAAAACCTTAAATGGTACCAACCTGAAAGTAGGACCCCAGTATGTATCCAATGCCTCGATCTCTTGGGCAAGTTGTTCATAATTTTGTGAGTCGGTGGATGACCCTGCAGGGAAAGCCTCGTCCGTAGCATTCTTCATCTGAGGCCCTATTCACTAATTTCCTTTGCCGATGAGTTCTAAGTTAAATCTTTTCTTCGCTAATTCTCCAATTCCAAATTTTTATTCTTATTAAATGTTTATTTTTAATAACTACAACTAAGGCCAAGTTCCTCGACCGTCTTGAATCCTAAAGCACAAAAGAAGTCAGGAGTCCCTGATAATAACAAACATTGAGAATTGACCAATTATTGACACCCACAATTATTCCTAGATTTTTTGGGAGCTGTGACAGGAGAGGATTTTGTTGGGAGCCGCTGTATACTAAACTGAAGCTGAACTTAATCGTTTTTTCTACTCTATGTTGGCAATCCTTTCCAATAGTTGATACTTTCATAGCTTGTACGACCGATTTGAATGGTTTAGGATATTTTAGAACATGTCAAAGGTCGAAGGTTAGAGGACCTGTAAAAAGATTTATTTTTGAAGGAATAAATCATTGGATACAGACATAACAAAAAACTACAGAATATCATATGATATCAATAATTTAGCGACACCAGGGTAATCAATGGTATTGTAGTTTATTATGACTGAATGCTTCTGATAATGGAGACTTTGTTTAATGGGAAACAAAATGATACCTTCTGTTCTTGTAGTTTGCTGTAATACAATTCCAATTATGTACAGCGTATAAATATTAGGGCAACCAGTAAACTGAATTAAACTGATGGCTATTGTTGATGAGGATAATACGTTCACATATTTAGGCGTTATAAATGGAGTAGGAAAAAAACAGAAAAACCCACATGCATTTTGTCAGTGTTTCAATATTCGAATTGTGGAACGAATTCATAATTATTGGGAAATGCAATGACCTCCTTCTTAGCAATTAAGACTCAAACTTGAAAGGGTTTCTGAAATTCCAGAGGTGATGGATTTCTAGTTTTTTTCCAGCATTTACGTAAAGAGTTTTTTTTTAAAATATGTTGAAGTACTAGACTAAATAAGCATGTATTTAAATGAAACCACTTATTACACGCTAAATATCGTGTCAACTTTACTAATTTGTAATTTGTGTAACGAGCATGAAGTACATATGGAACAATACTTTATCTTCATGCAATTTGGATTGGTTGATATTTTGTTTTTGTATTTAATTGCTTATATTTTATTCAATACAAAAATTAATGGTAAAACAATTCATAACTCACACGGTATGAAATTAGTAAGGGTTAACAAAAGGGGATTGTCAACTTAAATTAAAGCTCTGTTTCCGAAATTAATAAGTTTCTAATCTAAACATAAATTGAATCGTACATGAAATTCAACTCACGTTGGTTGTATAATATAGGGATCAACTTAACTGTTAAGCAAATTTCGATTTCCCTTCAACTCCTAAAGTTCATCTTTAATTGTAGATAATTGATGTTGTTAAAATTTGTACAGGAATCTAACACACAATTTGAGATATTACGAATACATTTTATCAGTTCTTATTGGTACAGTTAGTATTCCAAAATCATGCAATGTGCTGCCGGAAAAATGTGCTACATATACAGTTGACAGTGTGGACACATTTACAATAAGTGTGGTCAATAAGAATAACAGCATCTCAAGTGTTTCAGCAGCTAGGGGAGTTTGCATTTGTAATGAACACATGAACTGGAATCTTAGAACGCTTCAGGGATTTAATTAGCGTTCGGTTTCTTCTCAGATGAAGCGTCACTGAGGTCGATGTCCTCGTATTCCTTTCTAAAATTTGCATCACAGCACATTATTTGTCATATCGTGGTTTAGTTGTATTGACGTATATTATTATGAGACTTAACTTACGTTCCAAATCTTTCCCCGTCTTCCATTGTCTCTGGTAAGCGTTTTCCAAACGTCTCCGGGATCAAACTAGATAGTAATAAAATAGTAATTAAAAAAATAGTAACAATCCCTCGCATAGTTTGTATCGGCTGGATTAATACGAATTGGACTTACAGAGCCAGTAAACCGGCGATAAGAGATGCTGCACCAAATATCAGAAGTGGCAGAGGTTTCCAGTAGTCTCCCTGTTTAAATGTGAATTCGTGTCAGTAATTCCAGACCTTTGACATGCTCGTGATTTTGTAATTTAATGTTTGTATTTTGTTTTAACCAAAATGAGAAGACTGTTAGCAACAATTCCTCCCACTCGAGCAAACATTGAACTGGCACCGACCCCACTGTTCCGAACTACAGTAGGGAAACTTTCTGCAGTGAATATGTAAATCACTCCGTATGAAGCTGTGATGCACATTTTCCCAATCATTGCAAACGTAATGATCAACCAGTTCCATTCTTGAAATTTAAAAAAAAAATGTTGATAGATTTGTAATATATTTGATATTGCATGGAGTCTTACCTGGAGTTCCAGGGATGATGGCACATGCGGACATGAAAAAACCTCCAGCCAACATACAGCCACAGAGAACGATTTTTCGACCAAACCTTTGAAGACTAAGAAGTATAAACAGATATGCAGGTACTTCCACAGCCCCGGCGATTGAGAAGTTGATATAATCTGTTTAAATTAAGTCATTCCTGCATTATTTCTTAAGTAAAACGTTACGTAATTTCCAAAAATATTTGATATACTCACCGTTTCCGCCAAGATTCGAGGTATTCAAGGACAATCCGTAGTAGACTCCACTGTTGACGAACCAATTGAAAAATATATTTATGGAACGAAGACCAAGCCGTTTGTGTCGGAATAAAGAGAAAACAGAAGCGGAACTTTTTTCCACCGTCTCTTCGGCAAGGCTCTCGTATACGTCTTCCGTAATTACCACTTTGTTTTCTTTGGCAACAATTTGTAAAATCTTTTTGGCTTCCTCCTTTCGTCCTCGAGCAAGAAGCCACCTCACCGACTCGGGCAAAAACCTTAATTTTCGAAATTAAACATCATTCTTAATTCACTTCCTTCCTCAAGTACGTTATCCTGTTGGAAAGGTTACAATCTTACCAATAATATGACAAGAATACAAGGCCAGGCAGAGATAAGGCAATTTGTAACATTTTCCAATCCCGTATAAAGTATGCAAACACAGCCGTTACTAAATAACCGGCTGTGAAGAAAAATTGGCAACAAACTCCAACAAGTGTTCGCTTCGAAGGACCGACCATTTCCATTGCTGTAAATCATTGAAATTATTAAAAGATTGTATTCCACACATCGAATAGTCGAATTTTGTTTTGTGAATCCTTGACTTTTATTTGTACCCACCAATGACATAACCAACAAGAAATATTCCAGATGTACTAGATCCGACTACCATTCTTGCAATTACGAATGTCCAATAGTCCGGGGCAATGCCAGCCAAAATACCGAATACCACTTGCAGTACCAAAGAGAGGAAGAATATCGGGCGTCGGCCATATCGGTCGGAAAGGTCACCAAAGAGAATGGACCCAATCATGATCCCGACCATAAAAAGGTTTTGTGCATTAGTGTACAGAAAATGACGACTGCATATAAGGTCATACTGTAATGCAATTATGTAAGGACAAATTATTTCACATGGTATTGACTAGACTGCCACAGTATGCACGCGTAATCTTTTACGAGCTTACATCAATGCGAGCACTGGATTGGTACTTCGTCTTGTCAAATACATATTTGCCGTTGCAGTCCACTGTTTCCTTAGACGGAATGCCCGATTCAAAATATGAAGAATCGGTGAAATTTACATCAAGTCGTGTACAAGAGTCCCAAGGCAGCTTGCTATTCTTGTCGGTGGATGATGGGTATGTCATATTCGGGAAAACACCACCGGGTTCAGGGTCATTGAAGATAGCATTATTATCCTCAATTGGTAACTGGCACCTGAAAATCAAATACACCCAAGTACACACATATTTTCCATTCTCACGTACACATGTCTAAATTGCAAAGTTTGATTAAGTTATGACTGAATAATTTGAAACCACCAAGTTTACCTGAAGTCCACCTTGGCTCCTAAGAATACCCAGGCAAGCTTATGCATGGCACATAATACTGCAGGTAGACAAAGTAAAAGATACACTCGCACTTGATAGCGCCCAAACTCCCCGATAATTGGGAACAAACTGTCGAACTTCATTTTCTCAGGTGGTTGGTCACTTCCCACAGAATCTTTCTCTTTCGATTTGACTCCGAAGTCACCCACCTGTTCACCACCACAATCAGACTTAATTTCTTCAGAATTAGCCATCTCAATTTTTTTTATAAACACAATGAAGCCATGCAATTAAAGAGTAAAACAACTCAACAGGCACAAAACACACGGACTTTGTCAATTTCTAAACAAATGAAAATACAATAGGAAAAAACGCCAAAAAGAATTGATTAAGCCGGGATGTCAATCAAGATTCACCAATTCCCAATTGAATGCGATTACTGAATGATTAAATCTAACTGAATACGCTGGTTACATGAAAAAAATCTGTGACTTCCTAACTTTATCAATCTCATCCGTCAACTTTTCTATGCCAGCTAATGGTACGGCATTAATTCACTAACTGTTTATAAAATCAGGTTTCATGGATCCAGTTCGCCCTTTTATTTATTATGAATTGAAGCAGTTTTTCACTTGACTGCATTGTTCGCAATTTTGACAAATCCTGCTAGAATAGTAGTCACTATACCAGTCTATCTTTTGTATTATTGGATGCAAAGACAACTTGTGTCTGGATTCTTTGAATAAATACTGAAGCTTGGTACATACTTGCCATTCCAACTATAAATATTTTACATCTTGGAAATAAATGCATTATATGATAACAAAGTTAAGGCTCCAAAACTCCATAGTGGAATTTCGGCTGATATGGAATACATACAGCGTTCAATAAGTACATTATTCGGCATATGTGCATTATTCGGAGGACATATTCTGTCCGCATATATTGTATTCTATATACATACATCTCACTCTTTAAGTATATGCACATTATGCAATTTGCAAATTATACTTTTTTGTAACACAGCAAATGTAAAAATGGGCAAAGTACGAATGCTTAAGAGGAAGATGCACGCTTTAATGTTATTTCAATTTCAGTTGCCATTCCTAATTCTGGACAAGGTTTAATAAAAATCACTACGTAATTAAATTATTAGCAGAAAATTCTAATTCATCAACACAAATATTGAAGGAAATATTCCGTTTTGATATTTTTTTACAGTACGTAGACAATCTTAATATTAAAAGAAAATAAGGATCAGCCCATAAAAAATCAATAATTGTTATTAAATCTGTAATCGTTGGCTGGAGAAATAAAATTGATTTTTGAATAATAGTTCAGTTGCAATTTAAATTCTTACACAAACAGAAGTCCAAATCTGGAAGAAAGTCCCGTTGCACTGAAGTTGAAGTTAATCAATTTAATCAAATCCTTACTCTATATGATCAGAAACCGGTAACCGGATATGTTTAATTCCAAGCTCTTCCTGATTTGTACAGTTGTTGCTAATGTCTGAATAAATATAACTAATGTGTGCTCAGGGTTTGAATTCAAGAGGTAGATGTATTTTACACCGACTTAAAATGTATCATCAACTAACTATTAATAAATAGTCCTTTAAATTAGGTTTTGTAAATTGTCCAAATTGTCCTTCTGCACCAGAACATCTAGCAAGTTTAATAGGAAGGTATTAGTGGGAATGAATATTCTGAATCCCTTGGACAAGCAATAACAAAATGCGACTAAATTCTGATGAGATGACCTTTAGGGAGATTTGGTGTATAGGATTGAAGCTTCACAATTTATCGAACTCTTTCCTTCTATCTAACATATCCTGTCCCACTTTGAGTAAGCTATGTCTTCGGCTGTCAAATGTCAACCATATCGCCTCTTTAACTCTTTAATACTGGGTTTGGAATATGAAATAGCCAGCAGAGTTCCTTCTAATGGGGATTGTTATCAACGTGCTTTTGTTTACTACGGACTGAGCTGTTAAAGTAGGCCAGTTCTTTTTATTAATCCGATTAAGATGCAAGAGAACAGAATTAGAAGAAGGGTGCTGGATATTAAAATAAGCTGGCGGGAATCACCAGGGTAGTTTTGATCTTTCGGGTCTTTCGGAGAGAAAGCCGATTGGTAAGTTTGCATGCAATATGCGATTGAATCACGTCGGGGTTTCCCTTTGTAAAAGTTGCACGTGTGCATGCATTTTCCAGACTGACTGACGATGTGAGCTTTAAATAGTTGAAGCATTTTACAATTTTAATTCAATATTGAACTCTCGTATGTACATATATAATTTCATGCAGATTTAGGAACGGGCAGAAAAAGCATATAGCGTGAAATATTAACCTGTGTCAAACTTAATAGAACTGCAAAAGCTCTGTCTCATAAGGTTTGGGCCGACAATTTAAAAAACATTATGCTGAACAGCAGTATTTACAAATTCAAAGTCATATTAACACTCGTACCGATTCGTTTACATGAAATGCGCTGTGTTACTCATTATTTTAAATTTTAAAAATAAAATGTTAAAAAGGAGTTGTTTTGAATGCAAAAAATGTTATGGTCAGAGACCTCTGAGATATGAAATATAAGAACATGCATCATATAACAAATGTAGTCCAACTATGCTATGATTATTATTATTTCATGTTTTTCGTTATCGAACTTATAAATACAAAATATATCCTTACCAAAACGCGGAAGCCTCATTACAGGAATTCTAAGTAATAATTAACAGAAGAATAAAGCATGAAACTTAGATGGTTGGTTCTGGTTTTACAGCTGGAGTCGCAATAGATCGCATGGAATATTTAATATTGACCTTAGACCAAGAAACCAAAAGAAAAAATTGACAGCAACAATAATAGGCAGGTATTTGACTTTTAAATTCATTTTTTCTTACAGCATGCTAAAAAACTACATAACCTACACGTTGCACGTGTGTACATAAAAAAAGTGGCAAGTTGATTTTATTAGGCTAGTCATTAGCAAAAATTAACACGAGGTAGTTAGATACAAAAATTCCATAAACCTCCGCATCCACACCCGATCCTGGATATTTATTGTAAAAAATCAAAATACTAAGCAATCATGCATTCAGGTAGATCCAAATGAGCTTTTACTACCATCATGTCTATGAAACTGCATATTAACGTGTTCTACATTTACTCATTCCTCTCATGACTCTTAATGTTTGTAAACCCATAAGCTGAAGAGAATTAATTATCAACATGCAATATCGAATCTGATCGAGAAAATAATCAACTTAACATACAGAAAGCATACAACGTCAATCAAATGAGAAACTCATATGCAAACCACCTGAACACCTCACGAAGTGACTGAACCTTGCCAAATCAAAAAAACAAAATTCAGAATGAACCAGATTTTCTATCCATAATAAAAAAAAACAACACATCGGACACATTACATTTCATAGAAGCAATAAAGGCAGAGGAGAAGCATTAGAAATTAAAACTGGCAAAGTCGATACCGTTCATATTTCGAGATACTCTGCTCCTCTGCTGGGCATATGATCGTATGATGCCTGCCTATGACGCAAAAGTGAATCAATATCCATCCTCTCTCAAGTGAACGATGAGAAATGAAACCTTGGCTAGAATGGAAGTTCTTCGTGGAGAAATTGTGAGTTAGGTTTCGGTGAGCTTCTCAATTGTTCTTCCATACTAGGGAAGGCAGTAGATAGTGATGGTCATGCTTGACTCCCTGAAACACTTTGGTTTACAAAGGTATTGGAATATCTCGAGATATGTCAGGATGATAGTGACATGATGTTCGTATGGTCACCCTGAACATTATACATTTGCTAGGGTTAAGGATTTTAACATTCTCGGCAACTAGCAACCAGCCTGAGTAGGTTATTGAAGCAGAGCTTGGCTTACACAGAAAATAATCTGGTTTCTACAGCATTGAGTCAGTAAGAACGCTGTGGATTCTCCATTGCATTACCTAAGGAGAGAAGACATATAGCTGGGGGAAATTGTTGATAGCTCCTACATATATTCTGAGATATTATAAGTAAAGCCTGAGGTAGAGAAGTCCCTTTCTACCAAAAGTACATCACTGGTTATCCAACCTTCTCTTGTGTCAGTCTAGAAGTTTTAGAGGAACTTTAGCAGTTTTTTTAAATTGACCTCGGTGTCAAGCCTAAATTCATTTAATATGAACTTCGAGTTAATTTGTTCCACTCTTTCTAAAGGGTTTAGATAGTTTCCCTGCACACAGACTACGCCTACGTAATTATAGTATTTCTTTACCTTCCTTCATCTTCGTTTGCCTTTTAAGTAGGTACTATGACTTTTAGTCTTCTTTCGTTTTTTTGTAAACAACTGTAACTAAAAGCGTCAAAGAAGAAGGATTGGACACGTCGATCAGTATTGTAAGTAGTGGCCATAACTAATACTTTTTTCATCTATAAAACAGACGCTTTTGTAATACACGAGCTTTGGGCTGTAAACATGTATTTTAAATATACTATACAAAATAGAAGACCTTGCTAATATTAGGAACCTCGTTGGTTGACGTTGTCCCTCAAGGGCAGACAATTTGTGTATCTGAGGGCCCTTTCCTGCCTGCAAGGTTACACGTATACATATAACACAGCTGCACTTAATATGTGTACTAGTGTTCTACTATTACTTTAAGAGAAATCAGAACATTGTGTACAAAATGTTTGTCTTTTATGTATATTATTTAAAGGGTAGTTTTAAGTCTCAAGAAATACTTTTGACTTTGTAAACAAACTATTGTATTGTAGTGTAGGGTCAAAGTAAAAAGTGTTGGAAATAATGAATCAGAGAAGAAGAGGTGTTCCCATACTCATTCAACCTTTTGTATTTAAAAGAAAGTTAGGAAGCAACGACGTTATGTCACATTCCAAGTCTCAAATGATGTCACAAGGGGAAGCAATGACGTTATGTCACAGGGGAAAAGAAAAACTTACGACATTCGGCTTACAAAACTCCATTAGTGTAGTTTAATTAACTATATTTAGATACTGTAATAGCTTGTTTCATTTCTAACAACTGAATTAAAAATAATAATCTAGATAAAGTTGTTAATGGTTCAATATGTTTGTATGAATTTGAACAGGTCGGCTCGGGAACTCGGGACGACACTTCCATTCCACTAATTAAACTTGACAGCTAAAACACCTTTGACACGCAATGCAAATTGCTGACCTTTGAAGTTTACCTATCACCTTCATTTCCACATTTTCTCTTCTACCTACAAAGAAATTTCTCAGGAACAAATCTCAGGTAAGAAGAAATAAGTTACAATACAATTCTTGATTGGGTTACTTATTGAGTCTGATTATTTTTGATCAAACACTTCAATTCCATTACATAGACATTGATCTTGAAATACACAATGGAAGATTACAATTCCGATTAGATCATCAACTCCATAAAATCCACAAATGAATCAATTGTACAATTATTCATACACATTAATGGCAGGCAGTGCTTTCTCTTTTCAATTTTATGACAATTCCACTGTAGCGAATTTTACTTACTGATGGCAAACATTAAACATTCACATTTGATTGGAAACTAAACCCCCCATTATTCCCTTAAAATCAAAGCACATTTTAAATTAATTCCTCAGCCAAAGCTTTAGCCGATAAAGTATAAGGCCTTAATTTAAATAGAACAAAGAAGCATCACAATGTACTCTTTCAACTTCAAAAATATTCCGCGACCAAACTACACGCAGATTAAAATATTTATGCAAGATTAATGAGGTTCTGTATGTAACTCTTGCCTCATTCTCTCAATTTATCTTAGAGAGATACCCTATTACATATAAAGAGGTTGCAGAAATATCCATAATCTGAATAAAAGAAGTTCTTCAGTACGGTATGCATACAAGGCTTAGGTCAAGAATGGGGTTATCGCAGTATTTGCAAACTTGATTCAAATCTCTGGTAGCATCACCCTTTCAGGCTCACGAATTTCTATGAGATCATTTTTACACGCTCACTCGTCATCAACCAAAATACTAAGAAGAGACAATCAAGTCCAGATCAAAATGTAGTTCAATTAGTCCGAGCCACACAGTTCAGTCAGAGCTTCCCTTGTGAACCAGTTCATTTACTAGATTTTCCACAAATTCCATGCACTTTATTATCCACACGTTTACCCTCTACAAATCCTTCCCTAGCATCTGATCTTAGGAGTTTAGGATAAGGAGTTTAAATCAAACACAATAGGGCATAAGTTAATTACTTCGAAGAAAAAAAGGCTTAAGGAGAAAGTTAAGAAAGGAGATCCGTAAAGTTGCAAGAAATCTTCAAAATCATGACGCACTCTTCTGGACTCTCTGTAGGTAACCCTTAAGGATGAACCCTTCAGAAGTAGACGAACGATGCTTACCCAGTGCATCGAAATGGACAAAGCGGAGTGACAGGTAATTAATAAAATTCAAAAAACTCAGTGCCTACTGAAATTACCTACGCCTAGCTATGTGGTGTGGTGTATGGATGGAGGACGAGCTATTTGAAGTCGTAGAGAATAAAGGAATCAATGAATTCCATTCATTTTACAGGCAGGACTTTATAGACATCTGTGCGTCACCCCCAGCGGACGGCTTTTTCTACGCCAACCAACACAGCAGAATGAATCGACAACAACAAACTGCCATTGGTAAGTGCCTTTTTGTTTTCGTTTTGGGTGAAAGCACCCTGATGGAAAAGTTTTGTTAGCGTGGGTGCCTGGGGTGGACATTGTAGCCGAAATTATTCCCCATCATGTCCTATCAGTTGAATGAAGGGGGTGGGGGTTGGCAAGGAAAAGTAGGGTCATGAATTTGCCCTTGTGGTTGCTGTCCTTAAAGTCCTTCATGCAGGCCAATGCGTTGTATGAAAGTGAAAGTCAGATAGCAGACAGGTGGGGGAGGTCTCAAGTCTCCCCGTGCTTTTAATCCTTCATCGTTCACTTGTGCAAAGAGATACGATGGGGTTTTGGGTACGTACTGATTTGACAGAGAGCTAGCTGTACGTTATTTTGATTACTTTTCTGCCGTCTTTTTTTATTGTCCATTCATTCGGAATTCGCATTCAGCGGCTACACGTCGAGGTTGTAGGTTGTTCTCTCAAGATAAAACTATTGTGAGGGGAAACGGATTGCGGATATTAATTCTGGAACTTCATTCCAGTGCGTAATTGTAAATTATTGTCCTGTAAATTGTTCTAGGTGGTTGTGTTCAACTCCAGGAGGACAGCTCGAAAGATAGCAGTATGGGTAGCATCAATACAAAGTTTTCTGGAGGGGGAGAGCGTGAGACGCCAGCGGGGGACGGGCAGGTTGGCTGTTTCAATTCCGAGAGCTCGGGATTCTTCAAGTCCTATGGCCCAGCTTATCCGGCCACGAACGGAGGTGGGGACGCTTCTAATGCTGGAGGTGTTGGGTCTCTGTTGACCGGTAAGGTACTCAACATGACCTCGACTGATCTGGAGAAATGGGCAAAGAAGAATGTCACTGGTAAGCCTCTACCAATGGCAGTATTGGAGCATCCTACAGACGACAGTGCTCCCACTCCTGTAGATCATCTTGTCTCCCAGGTACCTCAGGTTCAGGTGAGTTGTCCATTCCTTATCCTTCAACTGCGGCTCAGTTAACAACACCACTTCCTGATCTAAAGAATTGGATCAGTACTACTGTTCTCCCTTTCGATGACTAAAGGTCCCTAACAGGCCAGTAGGATTAGGATCTGTAGTTGTCTTATATCTTGGCTGCCCTGCCACTTCAGCCCTCACTAGTAGACTTCAGAATTAGTATTGTTTAGAAAAAGACGAGGAAAACCTATCAAGAGTCATTTTCCACGAGATTATAAACAAGTATTTTCGGATATCGAATTTCAGATAACAAAAACAGAGGATGGAGGTTCTACGCGTTTGATTGAGAGATATGGTACACCTGATGTAACCCCAAGTACCACTCCAGCCGTCACACCAGTCTGCTCGCCTCAGGTTTCTAGGAATTTGAAAATAACTATCCCACAATTCTCAAGTCTACAGCTTAAGGCCCTAGCTAGAAATATTAGTTAGTCCTCCCGGTTCCTTCCTGGTCCTGATGCTCGAATGCATGCACATTCCAAGCCTAACCTCGTCCTCCTCATAGCATTTACTTAAAGGACTTGCAGGGCATGTGGGGTTCAAATTATGTTCATGTCACGT
Organism: Desoria olivacea; assembly: GCA_034695115.1. Lineage (NCBI taxonomy): Eukaryota > Metazoa > Arthropoda > Collembola > Entomobryomorpha > Isotomidae > Desoria > Desoria olivacea. The sequence goes on along the minus strand of JAQFZA010000027.1, from coordinate 39,303 downwards.
AAACATACGCATTTATTTAATGTGGGGGGTTATTATTATAAGTCGGCAATTCTCACCTTGAGGCGTGCGGATTCTGTCTATCCGTAACAAATTTTATGTAGAGCTGGACTGCTGGATCATGTCTTTAATACCGCTTTGGGGTTAGAAAGGTGTACGTACCATGTAGAGTTTTTCAGATCTGTTACCGGTACCAGCGATTGCTTGCTTACACCGGGCAGAGTTACAGAGGGCTATGCAGTCAATGTCAGCTAGTCTTTGCTGACTTGATCTGTTTCGTTTTTATGTTGTCCAAGTTATATCCGTACCTGTTCAATGCGATGGGATTAGTTTGGAAAACAGAGATACGTTGGAAGTTCTATAATAAGTTCTATAATAGTTCTATCTTTGTTTTTAATTAAATGAGCTGCATGATTAAACAAATTGAAAAATTCAGTGTGGAACTGTAATTATCAGACATACTAATAAGGTTTAATTCGAATAAGTCAGAATATGTAAAGAAGATTGGCTTAGAAGTAAGTATGGATTGTTGTTATAAAAACTTAATTTGTGTTTTAGGTTCCTCGTCGATCCGGAAATCCCTTTTTCTCTGGGAATACTTTTAATGGGAAGGAAGAGGGCCAATGGCTTTTCCGATCCGCGACGCCAGAAGTATGTTATTCATTAAGATTAAGGCTACTAAACATACATAGTACCTATTGAACATATATATATATCTATAGAATCACAATTATGATGGCTCGAAGTAATTGAATTAAAATTGATTTTACTCAGGCAACTAACAACGTCCTTTACGAAGCGCAGAGGTCACCCAATTTTCCACGGGCAGGAGGGAAGAATTCGGTCAAGTACGTTCCCCGTCCATCTCACCTTAGGGAACTCAACTGCTGGTCTCCAACTTCCATGTAAAATGAAAACTACGTGACGATTTTTCTGGAATGGATTATTCCTGTAATTGGCATCAACTCTGTATTCGTAAATTTCTGAGTAGAAGCTCTCCGTAACCTATTTAAGTATTGTTTATCTACCTTTCCTGAATGTTAGAATGAAATATAATTTGTAGCTCTGCGAATGTGTGTAGAAACTTGTTTTTTCAACTTATTTCTTAATGTCGAGTTTAGACGTTTCCATTTCCGATCCGATTAGCCATAGGACATACCCATTACAAACTACAACTAGCATCGTCTTTTCACAAAATTCGGAATAATGGATCGTTATTTGCAAAAAACATGTAATTCCAGATAACAATATATTTTATCAATTACACGATAATTCAGAAACTCTGAGTGAGATGGATTTATTTTTTAGAACAGAACCATACATACCAGTTAAATATCTCATTCCTATGCTGTGTGTGTAACGGTTTGCATTCTTGTGTCCTGGAATAAATAACCGGCATATTTCTTTATTCTTATTCTATTGCCCATTTCTTCTCACATCTAGATCAGAAAACGGTATGCATGTCAATAAATCGTCCAAGTAATAAACAAATTATGGGTCCACTTCGCCCGATGTTGATTTATAAGCAATGCTTCTTATCGAAGAATATATTTAATTTTTACGGATACATAGTAGTAACCAAATTAAATTATTTGTAAACCGCTGTCCATTTTTTAAGCTTTACAATATTAGAAGGATTAACTCTACGTTGACACGGAAATGTAAAGGCACAGTTCGTTATCAATAAGAAACTACTCCAAACGCTTCGGAAGTTTAATCTAAATAGTATGGCATTCTTCTCATCATATGTGATATACATACATACCTTCTCTCTGGAATAAAGAAACAGCAGGCTTATACGGTTATAAATTACAAATTAACACTCTGCCGTCGTCTGTAAACTAAAGAATCTTAAAATTGAAGGACAGACAACCTAGTCATTTATATCGAATGTCGATTGTAGATGGAAAATCGCTTTTACTGGTAAATTAAATTCTATTCCCTGACTCTACGCGAGGATCTTGAACATCACAAAGTAGAGAATTTCTAATTAGTAGCCCAGGACTAACTTACTGCAGAATTCAGTCGTTCACAGGTACCTTTTCGTATTCGTAACCTTTCATTCAGAAAGATTCACGTAAAATCGACGATTTTTGATCCCACATACATTTTGGTCAAATATACCTATCTACCTATATTGCTATTAGATTCACGTTTTGAAACAAATTAAACATTAGTAGGTTTACTCATAATTTGTGTAGAAATGAGAAACCTACTCAGACGAGCAAGGCATACAAATTATCTTTACAGGAAATAAATAAATAATGAATAAAATGTTCCCATCAGGGAGGACCATGTAAAAGAGATACTTGGCTATACTGTTTAACGCTGGAATTGTTAGGGGGTTCAGTCAAGATAATCTACATTAGATATGAACACTCAGTTTGTTAAGGCATATTCAGTTAATATTTTATACCTTTTGCATTGATAAATAAATAGAATTGCAAATATGCACCACATCAGCCACAGAATCTAAACCATAAAGTTGCTGAGGGATCATAGCCGTTATTGAAATAACACTTTTGTTCGGAACTGAGACTCATTCAACAACTAAAGTAGCTATCTGAATACTTAATGTTGGTCTACGCATACGTTTGTACAGCAACGTACAAATTTTTAATACTACTCACTTAGAGTATCTATCTTTTTGCGTAGAATAATGCCACTTCGCCCTGAAACTATTTTCGTATGATTTGAATTCAAGCTACAAGAAACGAATTATAATAACACAATCATTTCATAATTAACGTCGTAAAATTGATTTCGTAAACGACCTAACCAATTAATAGGTGACAACCTTATACTTAAGCAACATTTTGACTAACTGATCACTTGGTACTATAATGTGGAAGTGCATATTTTCAAGTTTAGCTGACTAATATTGGCTTCGTCTATGTTTCGGATTCTAAACTGGAAAATGAACTGGTTGGTAAAGGCGTGTTGCTGCCGGAATTGAAAACACTATTATGAGAAGATGATGATTCAGGCATATCTGCAAAGGCCATGTCTCCGTAGAATCGTCTCTGCTCCATAAGCTGGCCAATGAACTCTGCTTCCAACTTCTGAAAAGTTAATTTGCGAAAAAATATTACGAATATATCACGAATATTAACAATAATGTGGAGAAAATATGTCCGACAAACCTCTTGTTTTTGAGGAATCTCGGACTTGAAGTTTCTTAAAGCCTGAGTGCATAATTCATCCAGCTCTTTCAACTTCATTTCTTCATGTTGCGTTAGAAGAGCACCTACAATTATATGGGTTTTTAGTTTAGTAAATGAAGTAGGAAGTTTTAAAATTGATCGTAAATTGAGGTTATCGGTCATAGCTTACGTTTTTCATTCTGTAGTTGCTCCAGTTCTCTTTTCGCTGCTTCAATACTTCCTCTAATCTCTTCCAACTGTCGAATATGCTTTTCATCCAGTCGTTGTTGTTCGGCTTTGTACTTCTTCTTCTCTTGCTCTTGAAACTATAGGAATCGTTTTAAAAAAATTACAAAAAAGTTACATCTTCGGCCTTTTCATAATGTTTTGAGGATCATACTTTACGAAGTCGATCCTTTTCATCCTCTGGCCCTGTGGCTGGGTTAGATCCTGGAGCATGAATCCTTAAAGATTCTCTAAACATCATTTCCCGAATTTTCATCTCGCTCCGAATACGTTTGGGAAGGGCTCGTTTCTCCGCGGCCTGGCGCTTAAGTAGTTCATCTTCCTTGCGCAAACTGACCCTTCGATGATGATCCAGCTCTTTCTCATGTCTTATCAGCATCTGGATAGAAATTTAAAAAAAAATTAGAGAAGTGAAATGAGACTCGCTCGTCATTCAATGCCAACGTCAGGACGCATTGTGATATACCACTTTACCTGTTGTCTCTGAAGATTAAAACTTTCTTTAATCTGGCGTCTTTTAAGTTGGTGTCGCTCTTTCATATGGGCCTCTTCGGTGTCCCACAATACTTTGTGATGACGACGAATTCTCTATTGTAGAAAATACATAAAAAACATAGCCGTTGATACTTCGACAGTTAAAAAACAAATTGTAATTGTATAATCAATATGGTGAGAACGTACATCATGCTTTTCCTCCAAATACTGGCGTTCCATCGCTGCTATTCGAGCTCGATGAGTTTCATTTTCACGTTTCATACGGGAGTTGTGACTTTCATTTAATTTTTCCAAGAATTGTCGCTCCTATAATTCATCAACAATGATTAATGAAGTGTTATCAAAAACTGTAGTTGCAGTTGTAAGCAAAAACGAAAAACTTCTTGATGTACCCTTTCATGTTGATCTCGATCAAGTTGTTCTTTTCTCATTCTGCAGGAATTTTTTCTTTGTTCTTTTGGCAACTGCTCCACTTCCTGCTTCAACAATTTGAGCTCTTGCTTTAGACCTTCTCTAAACAGCCTCAATTCCTTTTCCTAATCAACGAAAGATTAAACAATATGCTTAAGTAAGATCCTTATGTTACATTTTTAGGGAGAATTAAATCTATACGTACTTGCTCAGCTCTAATTCTCTTCGACATTTGTCTTAATTCGTTTTCTTGGTACTGCTCAGTCTTTTCTACCTGCTGCTTTTGAAGTCTAGCTTTGCTTTCCATATCAGCCTCAAATGCCCGGATCAAGCCCATCTTTTCTTGATCCAGACGTTTTTCCTGGAGGGATATAAAATACGTATTGTTGTAAAAACCCTGGAATTGGTACCATTAGAACGCTATTTGACGTCGGATGAATGTGTACCTGAGCTTCGAAGGCAACGTGTGCTCGTAAATTTAAATCTTGACATTGCTTCTGTTCTTGTTTTTGTAGCAGCTTAAACTCTCGTAGTTCTTGCTTCCGATTTAGATAATAGTTTGTCACCGAGTCATCATCATCCCCATAAACAACTTTGGAAGTAGTGGTTGTAACTATAACTCCATCTACTTCAAACTTTCTGGTTCTTTTTCTCGTCTTTTTCTTGAAGTTTATTTCTTCTTTCAAACGAGCTTTCTCCTAAAGAACAAATTTTTTAAAACATTGTTCTGTACAATGCTTATACAGAATTATACAATTTTGCAGAACTACCTTGGCATCAACCTTTCTTCTTAATATTACTTCCTCGTCTCCAGCAACAGTGGATTCAGCGGGGGATGGAGTGAACTCCTGATTTTCTTTGTTACTGCTTTGGCTAACCGACGTTGAGACCGACTCAGCATCAGATCTAGGAAAGTAGAAATCAAAACTAGCAATCCAACCAACAAAATTCATAAGCAATCATTTTTGTTTAGCTCAGTACCTGTTTCGTACGTGAGTTGGCTTACTAAGTCCAACGCCATTAACTTCACCGTTGTTGTTAACCTGCTTTTTCGCTCGATTTGCTCGGTCTAAGCTGGATGTAAGATTATCTTCCTCTTCGGACACCTTGCCATTCATTAATAGGTATAACATTTTAAAGATCATATTACCTAATTAAAGTCAAATATAGCCAATACTTATTTGTTACATTATTACATACCTTGACAGGGATATCTTTTAAGGAACTTGAGACGGCTGAGCTATTAGGTTTTTCTTTGCGTCCACCAGGCTAAAGAAACATAACATTGATATGGTTTGGGCAAAAATATTAAAATGATCCGAAACAAATATATACCTTATCAGGCCATGACCCTTGCTGACCAAGAATGTGACCGTCTGACGCAGGACGAGCTTTTGGAGCATGTCCACCTGCTCTACGAATAACAGGTGCAGGTTCCTCGTGGTAGCGATGCTTATTTTTCTCTAGTCTTTTAACCAAGAGTTCGGGAACTGTATCAACATCGGTAGACTCTACAGTAGTACCTTCGACTATGATAGAAATTGGTGCTTCGTCAACTGAAAATATAAGTTCATGTCTTAATCTACCTGGTACTAATTAAGGTAAGTAAAGATTGCAAAGCGAAATCGCAACTTACCGTTTAAATCAGGCTGAACTAATATTGCACTGACATTGCTTTTTGAGGGCGTCCAGCTTTCAGAAGCACTCTCTTCCCCAACAGCAACCACCGAAACGTGACTAATGTTGAGACCTGGTACAAATATTAGGTATATAGTTTAGTCTCAATACTAAAACGAAATTCATAATGATACAGGTAAGGTATCTTTCAGTTCAATTCTGATTTGACTAAATAGTAATTACTTTGTTCATAACTGCTAGGCGAGGTCATATGATTCGGGTTTACAGGACTGTAGACAACAACTTCACTGTCATCCAACTTTTGGTCTTTGGTAAGTTGCCTGTCTAGTGTGCTTGGAGTCGAGGTAGGGGTAGAAAAGCCAGAATTGGAAAGTCTTCGATTCGGCATGTCATCTTGAAGATCGCTGGAACTTAACCACGTTTTGTTGGTGCTGTTTGCTACCACCACAACCTGCGTTAAAAATAGTGCATCATTTGATTTAACAATCACACAGAAAATAACAGAAATTATAGATGAACGGGAAGCCGTACCTGATCTGAAGATGAAGTAATTGAGACGTCAAACTGGGAGGAATTAGGGCAAGAGTTAACAGTAACAACAGTAGCTGTACCAGACTCGGAGCTACTCAATGTAATATCCTCACTATTGATACTTACAACACTGACTGGCTCGGAAGCAGAAACAGGGACAACAGTGACAGAGTCATTCAAGTTGTTCCGTTTTTCACCTCCCCTTCCTTTTGATTTTTTCTTTCTTCCTCCAGATTCGCCATCTAATTTGACGTTGGTAACCGATACATCTAAAATTGTTCTTTCAGGTGATTTTCTAGAATTTCTTGTCAAATTAGAAACGTCTTCCATTGAATTTTCGTCTTGTTTAGATCGAACACGAATTTTTTGATGACTTTCAGAAGACGATGTTGGTAAATCCACGGCGTATCTTTCCCATAATTCATGTGATGGTCCAGAAACTCGATAATCAACGGAATCAGTAGGCAAAGGAGATGCATTACTTGATCCATTTCGTCGAGGACTTCGGGGACGTTCTTCATCTGTGCTCACGGAAGAGTGATTACTCACCTGTTTTCGATTTTTGGAAGAGGAAGAATTATTTTCCTCTATTGCACTGGAGCTTTTATGTGTCTTAGTTTCATTTGCAGCCCGCTGCGATTTCCTCTCTAATATCTCTCTTTCTTGGGAGATCTCTGCTTTAGGTCTTTCATGGGATTGATTTGATCGGTCGCTGTCTTGAGGATCTTCAACAGCTTCGGATACTGGAGACGTTCTCGAATTGGAGCGCCCATCCTGATTTATTTTATTCTTAGTTAAATGCTTACTAGAACTATTTGAACCAACTACAACCCGGTCTTCATGTTCACTGCTATCAATGGGTGGTACAATTTCTGGGGTAGTATCTCGTTTTGGCACATCTGAAGGAATGTTATTGTTTCTATTTTTTTTATCAGCATCGATTTCTAAAGGAGGTTTTGGTGCAGGTCTCTTTTCTTTGCCTTTTCTCTCCTTTTCTTTTTCACCAGGGGATGGAGAACTTTGTTTTGAACGTTTTGGCTGACTTTCTTCTTCACTGGGAACAACCCGTTTTTCCACACTCGTATTCGACAACGGGGGAGTATCGGGAAGCCGAAACGTACCTTGATCCAATGGAGTCATCGGAACTGTAAAAACGATAGACCATAACCACATCAGACTCTGATATAATTGAAGTATTCCTTCAATGAAAATGGTAATTAGATTTGTAGATTATATCGAGCAAATCCTAACCTGGTTCTGAAGTATCACTTGTTTCCGTGATGTCGACATTCAACTGTGAGGATCTCTGTTAAATAAATAAAATCACCCAGTTATCAAATTTGCTTGCTCACACCGCAAAAATGAGCAAATGCATGCTAAAAATTTAACTACATTGGATATTGGAGATAGAAAACCAACAGATGATCTGTACCGAATTACCCAAACAAAGTATCTAGGAATTCTAGTTAATTGAAATTAAAGAGGAAAGCAGACTGAAGTAATGAAGAAGAAGACGAATACCAACATGCCAGTGACTTTTATCTTGACAATGATTAAAGATGACAGGCCCCATTCTGAATTTTTCCAGTAAGGCATTAGCATGAACAAGACAGCACAAAGAATTACACAATTGAAATGAACCCAAACTCAAATATTGCGTGTAAAATAATGAAATACTGACTAGCAGTTTGTGATAGTGAAAGCAGACTAACAACAACAAAGCAGACAATTAAAGACTGAAAATGGTATTTTGAGAATGGGTAAATAAATGTAAAGATAATAAGGCATATCGACAGTAGGAGGCCACAAATAAAATGTTTGGCTTCAAAAAGACTAATAGAAACAAAACCAATTAATCACCTCAGCTTCATCGTCAACTGTAACTTCTTCAACGACTTCGGCCTTGAATTCGAGCACCAAATCTCGTATAGGCTTGGCATCAGTCGCTCTCGTAACAAACGGATGCTAGAATTTGACAGAGAACCGTTAAAATTACAAGAAAAACGGATAAAATGAACTTTATTTTAGTTTAACATACATGAAGTAGCTCCTCGGCAGTTGGTCGGCTGTTAGGATCTTTAATCAGGCACTTAGAAAGGAATGAATTAAATTCTGGCGTAAACGCAGTCGGTTTGGTCAGTTTTGGAGGTTCTCCTCTCTGAATTTTCAAAACCACTCGCATAGGACTTAGCTCATGGTGAGGCGGCTCCATTTCAGCACATTCAATTAGAGTAATTCCTATCACAAAAACAGACATGTATTGATCAATTTCACGGTCATCATTCAAAGGGAAAGCCATTTTCAAATTCATCCTTATTATTTAAGTAGAACCTTTAATAATCTCTGATAACCTGATAATAATCCTTTTGTTATTATAAGATTTGAAGATGTGTTTTTTACACAAGATAACTACGAAGCTGATTATTTTAGGCCAAAAAGTAATAAAAATGCGTTAATGGTTATATGGCACATGTTATGAGAATTACTTTATGGACGAAAGGAAAGAACTAATAAGGTTGAAAATTATCAACATAAATATCGAACTCGCTAACATGGCTACTTATAGTCAGTGAATACTCATTTGAATCCCAACAAAAGGAACGAATTGGAATTTGAAGCTACGAGATATCTCCCTCTTTTTTCAGCTGTTTGTGTTAGTTTTCCTCAATTACTTATTTTTGCTTATTACTAATAATAACGATTTAGATAATTCGGAATCTCAAAATCTTACCTAAGGACCATATGTCGACCTACAAAACAAAATACTCAATTAATTAAACTGCAATGTTCTTACATATATATTAATGCATTCCAATCTTACCTTATAATCGTAAGGATTGTCTTTAAACGTTTCACACATGACAACTTCCGGAGCCATCCAATACGGAGTTCCAATAAATGTATCATGTTTCTGCAAAGTGTATTTGTTTTTGGCCGATACACCAAAATCCGCTACACATAAATAACCAAAATTATTACCAACGGACAAACAAACCGGTGCCCACATTCTATTGGAATTTCGAACTTTGTTAGCTTACCCAACTTAACTCCTCCTAGCGCGGTGACAAGTACATTTCCAGCCTTTAAATCCCGATGTATTACCTTACTGTCATGAAGGTATGTAAGTGCAATGATAAGCTGGGAGCAAACAAATCCAATCTGAGGCTCTGTTAACGGATGCTCTAATTCAACCATTATAGAATCTAAGGCTCCACCATCACAGTACTCAAGTAAAAGCTACAAAAAACAACATTACTGGTATTGCAATCATACAATAACCGCATTTAACTTTTGTCATCATTTGGCTTACCCATAATTTGCTGTCAATACAAAAGGCATCAAAAAGAGAGACCACATTTGGATGTTTGCAATCAGCCAGAATGTCAATTTCGACTCGAAAATCATCTAAGTCTTCATCTCCTTCCAGCCGACACATCTTGGCAGCAGCCATGACCCCGGTCTCCTTATGCTTCGCCTGTAGTAGTGTACAATATATGGCATTAAAAAATCACTAAACAGGACGAGACATGTGAGTCATTACCTAGTCTGTCTTATCGTTCTAACCTTGTAAACTTTCCCGAATGCCCCATCCCCCAACTCTCCAATAAAGTCCCAGTAGTTAGCTGGATCAACTTCCATCCGGAGACATGCGGGCAACTTTCTAAACCGACTACTCTGGCTTCCTCCATCGCCACGACCGAAGTTTCCACCTCCAAAGTTTAAAACTTTCTTCAAACCACTGAAAAATGACATCTTGTTCTTTTGTTCTCGCGAACCCTAACTCGCATCACGTATCACTCTTCAGTTCCAAACAATACGCTTCCAGGTAATATTATCAAACACATTGATTTATCTTCTTGTTCATCATTGAGCTTTGACCTTCAGTCTTCCTTTCCGTAAAATATTCCCGACAATCCTGCCTCGTGCATGTAGAAAACTATCCTCTTTGACTGTCCAGACGCCAGCAGGACACTCTGAACTTCTGAAGTGTCTGAAAGTTTTGACGTTTGACGGTCAACGGCTGGCGAACAGAATTGTAAAACGGAAGACCTAAAGAACAACACAATTTTAATCATAAAATCAGTAAGGTCAAACACTACACATTTACTTCTAGGGCTCTCGTTAGGCTTAAAAACGACCTTCAACCTGTAAATTGATGTTACTGTGTACTGTTAAAGTTTGAATGTCATACATGGCAAGGCAACTATCAGATAATACACAAGAGGACATACAACTTACCTCCTAATTAAATTATTTCCCAGTATCTCGCCCAATTCCACTAAGCCCACCTTCACCAGGACCAAAGTCACCAATTCCGAAGTTGGAGGTGACAGATTATAATTATCAGAATATATTGCTACGCTCCCACAAACCAAGGCTTCGTCTATCGTCTCTACTCTCTACAGTCTGCAGTCCATAATGTATAAGGGCACTATGCACTATGATATGATGGCTCAATAGGATGATACTTGATGACTCATTCTATTTTGATAAGCCAAACGAACAGAAATGTCATCCCATTTGTCTTTGTGGCACTCTGACTAATTTAGATTGTCATCACACATTATTAAAGTCAACGCTGCATTAATTTTTGGAAGACACTGATCCAACCCGACGGTCAGACTTTTCACCCAGTTTCCGACTTAACTTATTCAACTACAGAAAAACTAGAGGACCTACACTTAAACGAATTTACAATACTTTTCTAAGGCAATTACTTCTTCCACCGATTTAGGAGTTTGAGGATTCTGACCCCCTCTGCTTATTTCCTTGTCGGTCAAATATTCTAAATCCTGAATGTGGACTTGTTAAGGCAGGAGGAGAGGTCTCGGAGGCAGAAGGAGGGACCCCTGTTCCTTTAGTATAAAAAAACAAGTGGTTTGTAAATTGGGATTATTATTATTCTACTGACATGATTAAATCTCTTGATGTCTTGATGGACTTATAAAATGATATTACAAAACCAGATCCTCTCTACCCAAATCGGTCTACTATTACAATAGGTAGTGGCAGAGTGTGTAGATAGTGCTGATGTCCTATCACCATACGAAGACCCTACGAAGACCACAGAAGTGTAGGTAAGTAAGTAGGTAGTATGTACATGTACATGTACTAGAGGCAGTAGTGAAGACTCTGAAGAGGTAGTCGAGGTCTGTAAATGTAATGTAGGAGTGTTTTGCCGTATTGGATGGACTCTTGTGCTGGTAGACTGTAAAATAGTGGACGAGTGAGCTGTCTATCGTATTCATTATGTTCAATGTTGAGTCAACCACGTACAACACATACACAGATAACCCCTATGGGCCATGCATAAGCACAAGCTAATTCAGAGAGGCTGTATGTATTGTATCATCACACTGCTATATCTTCATGTACCAAGTTACCAAGAAGTAATAAGAAAGCTACATCGCCTCACCCTTTTTGTATGAAGTATGAAGAAGGAAGGAAGACGGCCAGTAGGGACAACGTCTTCAGGAAAGTCAAGACAAGACGAATAGTGATGCCTCTTACAGTATTTAATTGACTACAGCACAGAAGAGGAGGAAGAGAGTAGAATAGTAATGATTTGCATTTGCGGTAGCTCCTGCATAGTAAACATCATAATAATATTATGTAGTAGTTAGTAGTAGTTAGATTGGATTGAACGATGAGCCCAAAAAGGCAAACCAGTATCGAAGAAGTGTCTTCTTGAATTAGGTTTAGATATGCGTAGTTAAGTTGTAGTCCATGTATGAAGTTGTTGAGTCGTTGAGAGTAGTGTGAGCATGACCATCAGCTTTTCAGTGGATTCTTTCCATCGTCGTCGATGGTGTCAGGATTATAATTACTTTGGTGATGATTTGGTGTATGAGAGACAATGATGTTGAATGTTGATGACAAAAAACTTCTCCCCCGAATGTACCAAATGAGACTAACCATGTCGGCATTTGTTGAGTCTTAGTTTAGTGACCACTTTGATTGTGGTACCTTTTAAATTTGTTGATTATGAGTTTAGAATCCGGTGGTCCGGATGAGGTCACCCCTGGACAGGGTTAGTTTGCAATTTAAAGTATTCAAGATTGAAAGGATGTATGGCTGTGGCTATTTTTAGCCAGCGGTAGCGTCGGAGAGTTATCGCAGAGGGAAATAGGTTATCTTATCCACCGGCGTCTTATTGACATTGTAATCCCTTATGTATGGCATTGTAGTTTGTCATAAGCACAACATATGATAAGCAAGGTTAATTGATGTTTTGAACTGGGTATGAAATGAATGAATGTTTAATTACGGATTATGGTTGGATTACTGACTAGTTTATCATGAACTGCCATAAACGCCTGTTAAATACACAAATTATTAAGTCTGGTATTCTTTATCGATGTAATTAGTTATGGATTTGTGTAATTCGTATGTAACTACGAATACGAGGTTTACACACAGTACTCTTTCCCAATACTACCTGCATCATTTCATTAACACGATTACTCTGCGATTACTGTCTAGTTCTGGCCTGACTTTGGAGGACTACTTGCAAGCAGCTGCATTATGCCAAAATTGTTTGAATAAACATCATGGGAAATTAAAATACGCTGGTTGTTTATGCAAAATCAAACGGATAGAGTATAGCGCTTTTTAACAAAAACAAAAAACTTAAGAAATAGAACTACTCTACTCTGTAGATTTAGTTTCCTCCGTGGGGACAACAAGCCCCCGGGATTTCAGGTATGGGATCCACTGTTGAGGAATGCCTTTCAACCGGTTCACCTGGGATCGGAGCTGAGCTGGAGTTTCTTGATAATGATTCAAGTGATCAGTTGACATTGCCTGTAAAAATTATAAATCATGATTTCATATGGACGTTAATTGAATAAATTGTTATCCCGGTAGATCGAGACCCGAGAACGAATAATAAGTTATTCAGTCTTGCCTGAAAGTCTTCCCCGTACTTGTCAATAAACTTGGTTAGCTTTCGGTACATTTCTGGTGGAAGTGGATGAGGGTTGGATTGTTTCGCCTTGTATCCTTCTACAGCTTGCTTCTGGAGTTCCTCGACAACATGTTGATTCCGAGGTTTTGTTGCTACCATATCTTCCTCCTCTTCTGTCTCCATATTTTGTTTTGTCGATTGCGAACGAGACATCCTCTTCATCAACTCCTATTTTAATAAAAAAATTACTTAGTTGAGTCGATGCCATATACACATATTTGTCAATTAAATGCTCCAGCCGTACCTTTCCGGATGGAATTTTGAATCCTTTATGAGTGTTTGGATCGGCAACCAGTCCCATAGATGTTAGATTATCTGCCAACGACTTCTTCTCATCCCAAGCCTTTTTCACCGCTTCGCTATATTGCCAAAAACAAAATTAAAATCCTGATGTTAATCATTTGATATTCAGGAACAATTTATCTCCCAGGTTCACAACTTCTTCAACAACTTCAACTCATAAGTGCAAACTAAATTGAAACAAAGACTAATTAACGTATACAATTTACCATTTGATGTCCGGCAGTTTCGTCAGCCTGTTGTTCAGCCTTTTTCGGTTAACATGATACTGGAACTTCTGCTTCCTCCTTAGTTTCCTCAGCCGTGGCATCCTTCCCCTCTCTTCAGTCTTTACACACTTATCTTTAAACTTTAAATACTTTAATTAGCAACCGATGACTTAATTTGTAATTAAAATCCAACAGATTCACAATTACAAAAATGCTCTTCTCTTCTTCTGTCTTCTGTCTTCTGCTGGTCTAGATAGAAGTAGAAAGCAATACCGACCACACGTGCAACGTGCTTCTGGATTTCTGTGCTCTGCATGTGACACAATGAAGGAAGGTAGTGGCGAAGACTGGTGCGGGAAATCAACTTGTATTTTGTATTTTTTTTAGGAATGTTTATCAAATGACTTTTTTCTAACTACAATTGTGAATTGAAAATAAGCTTTGAAACAATGCCTGCTCTGGAGTTTGGCTACTTTTATTGTACAGTTCAAAGTTTACAGCACTGCAGTCTCAGGTAAGGTCATTGGTTATTCATGAATGTTTGGAATTATGAGGTTATGACTGTGTGGGTGGACTGAGAGAGAATCACATTACATATTACTATGACAGATTATGTTTATGAGATTATTCCTTATGAAGATATTTGCTTGTAAACCTTCAATTAGATTATAAAAAGAACTCAGTTTAATCTCCCTTATTGTTAGGGTCAGGAATAGACATGGGCCAGTCCCCAGGCTAGATTAATGCTGGTAGCATTTTAAAATTTTAATTCAAAGCGATTGTTTGTAGTTTTTAGATCTAGTTACAAGATAAACAAGAGATAATTGTCGCTTAGATTTACAATGCAAATATTTGATATTTTTTTATGCACTTTGGTACAGTTTGATTTTTGGTTTTTAAATATTTCAATACGAGTAGCAGACAAGAGAATACATCGAGGAAGATGAGGTCCAGGAAGCCCGGATGAATGCTGGGAAAACGGGTTGCTGGAGCTGGGATTCCCAGAACCTTTTAAAAGCAAAGTGTTTGCTTTGTGGATATCATTTCTTCTTAAATGAAATGTGATATTTCTCTCTCAAGGTGACGAGCTCCAGGAAGCGAAGTACCGTCTGACGTGGGGTAGCCTACTTTGTAAGCACTTGAATTTTGAACATCTGTATTCATCTTGATGTGCTTGTCGTAGTGTGTTTTAAAGGCTTTGAATTGGATCACTAATATCGCTGTCTTTATGAAATAGGAAAAAATACAGTGTTGAACATGCCTAAGATAAGGACATTCGCATTAAAATGAAATACAATGAGTACGGAAATTAATGACGGAAGTTTTGTTTCCTCATCTCAAGTCAAGAAAAGGCGCTCGACTTCTTAGGTAAGGGAATTTAATATTTTTAGGGGATGTATGTGAATAATTCTTTCAAATAATGTATGCTTACTGATTTTTGTTTACTTTTGATTTAGAAAACGTGCACGTTGAGCATGTTTCACAAATGTCAGAGTTGGATACCTCATATGATGTGATTGCTCGGAAAAGAAGAAAGAAAGGGCCCTATCCAGCTCCTCCCGCTGCCAAGACGTTAAAATTCCCGTGAAAATGTCCAGTCAATGTCAAAATAATTAGGGAACCTAATCATACAAGGACAGACCTCGTGGATTTAGACAATTTACTTCGCCTGAGGTCTTCATTTTAAAGACGTTGTTGACACTCATTTTTATTCAGACTGGATAGAAACATTTGTATATTAACATTTTACGGTAAATCTATAACTTTTTGATGTTTCAGTAACCGGAGAGTTTCATTATACTCTGTACAATGCCTGAAAACAAGATTTTGATTCAAAAAATAAATATTACCGACCTCTCAATGTTCACTTTATCGTAAATTCCCATAGGGATCTTCGTTCATATTATGTTTTATCATATCCATACCAAGATGAAACTTTGCGTCATAATACTTCAAAATCTAATCTACAAATAGCTAGGGGTGATCATGAGCTCAAAAATGGTAAAAGGATAGCGAGGAAAACAAAAATTACGTTCTTATGAGCCAGGGAAGGTCACCTTCAAAATCCCAAGCGTAACCAGTAAATACTACATTAGGACTCGAAGCGTACTCTTAAATTGGACTGGCGAAATGTTCATGAGAAAGTGCATTATGTATTTGATAGTATGGATATAGAAAACATGATAACAACTTAATTAGGATGTAATGGGCTTCCAAAAAACTCAGATAATATAAAAAGGACTGACAAAAATTCAGAACTAATTACATAGTTTTTGTTAGTGCTGAATCTAAGAAGCATGGCTGTTTGGATCTCGGATTCGATGATCCTCATGCTAGTGGGGTGCATCATAGGGTAAGTTTCCTTGGGTTTAAATTTACCTAAAATACATATAGAGCTATAAAATATTCTCTTGCAGACTACCCGCTGGAAGTGCAATCCCAAGTGACTCAACATTAACTGTTGTTCCAAGAAATCGTAAGCATAACTTAGCACAGGAAGTGGCAGTGTGGAAGGCATACGCTGAAACGTGTCAATTGCAAACCTTATTTTGACAATTCCAGATTGTTGTTGTTAAATATTTATTTTGTGTTTAGAAACGATATCAAAACGTGATGGAAGTTCATCAATTTCCGTAGTGTACGGCTGCACTGCTGGCAGTCAAACGGGACCTTGTGTGGATTCGCAGGACCTTTGTACATCACAAGGAGGACATTTTATAGGATACTGCTTTTACGACAATCATTATAAAGGAGTGTGTTGCGGAGGGTTGGGTAAGCGTTCTCTGCCTCATTTACACATCGTTAGTAAATTATTCAGAGCTTGCATACGGTAGGTAAAACAGTTCTACGTTGACGTACCCAAGCTTTGGCACACAGCGATAGTAATTTTTTTCGATTTAAACGTATGTAATTTTGTAGCTACGCAAGGCAAAAGCAGCGTGCTAGTATTGAGTTGCGTAATTTTGCATTCTGCAGTACGTCGAAACGTTCCTTCGGTGGTCTGAAATTGTAATACAGAGATGGATTTTGTAGCCACGTGATTGGTACGATACTTTCCTATCGCATATTGCATTCTGATGAGGGAACCCGTACATTCAATTGGCTTTGTATCAGTATGTAGATATAATTTAGAGAATGCAATTAGTTACTAATTATTTTTTAATGACACTTTTGTAGATCCAGCAAATTCCGTTCTTACAACAACAGTGCTACCACCCCCTCACGATAGCGCTGAGGGTTCAGGCGGAGGATTTTTCCCAAATCTGCCCGCAATTCCAACGTTACCAACAATGCCAGCACTTCCAACTTTACCCACAGTTCCGGCATTACCCACGCTACCAACTATGCCAACAGGCCCATCGCTACCGACGCTACCTACAATGCCATCGTTACCGACGCTCCCAACAATTCCTGCGTTACCCACTTTGCCAACCATGCCTACAGTTCCAGATTTAACATTGCCGACTTTACCCACATTGCCAACTGGTCCAACAATTCCACCCTTACCCACGCTACCAACTATGCCTACAGGCCCATCGTTACCGACGCTACCTACAATGCCATCGTTACCGACGCTACCTACAATGCCCTCTTTACCGACGCTACCAACAATGCCATCTTTACCGACGCTACCAACACTGCCAACTGGTCCTACAATTCCACCCTTACCCACGCTACCAACACTGCCCACCGTTCCAGCGTTTGCTACATTACCGACGCTCCCAACAATTCCTGCGTTACCTACTTTGCCAACCATGCCTACAGTTCCAGATTTCACATTGCCGACTTTACCCACGTTGCCTACTGGTCCTACAATTCCACCTTTACCAACACTGCCAACCTTACCAACTCTACCTACTGCTGCAGCCCCGACATTGCCTCCGACAGTGAACATGCCCCCTGAAATAACTAACGAACATGAAGACCTTAGTCCTGATCCTTCCTGTAGTATAATTTCTACTGATACACAATCTATATTTCATAATCCATCATATCCAAGTTTGGATACAAAACCTAACGTCTATCAGTATACGGTAGTGCCGCAGGCGGAATACTGTGCTTTGAGGTAACCTGTATAATAATTGCTCATACTCTTAACCTTAACCCTTTAACTGTATACAATACTTTATTTAGGTTGGAATTTAATGAAGCACTTTTTGCCGGTCGGAGTACCGATAGTTGTTCAACGGATTCAGTACTCATAATCAATAGTGGGGATTCATTATCAGTACCACAGTGTGGGCTTCTTCACGGATACCGATGTAGACTTCTTTTCAATGCTTTTTACCTTAAGGTTTACAAACATTGGGATTGTGGGATACTAAAAATAATAACCGCTTCTGGATATTTTCAGTTACTGTCAGAACCGTCTCTGATCAACCGGTTCGTATTGTTATCACGACGCAGAGTTCATCATACTTATGGAACATGAACGTTACCCAGATTCGATGCTCATCAATTAGACCGTACCAAGGTTAGACATAATGTAAATTACATTTGTCAATGATTTCTTAACGCTTGAAATTGTATGCTTAGATTATGAAAGTCGCAACTGCGGAATTAAGAACCCTAAACCCGTGGCCCCAGCGGGTATAGTCGTACCTCCGGAAAAAGAAAGGGTAAAAGTTGTCCCTGCTACAAGGCTCCTTAAAACCAAGAAACGAACATTAGCGGACATTGCAGTTGGACCGAAAGGTAAGCTATTTTCCGTTACTGAACTTTTGACTGTAATGGTGTCTTTGAAGGCTATAAACTCAAATTCATTACGAGGTACAGGTCCAACAAAACTGCTACAATCCGCAGCTCTTAATCGCAAGACCGAGATTAAAATAGTTAAAGGTAATGAAACTGGAATAAATGAGTGGCCGTGGCAAGTCCTCTTACTTATGAACGGAAGACCCCTCTGCGGTGGCTCTTTATTGAACGACGAATGGGTAATTTCATAGTTTGCTTAATAATAAATTAACAATACAATACAATTTACCCAACCGAATGAAAAATACCAATCTGCATATCATTATGCATCTTACATGGAAAAGGCAAGAGAGACATTCCGAGATTATACTTAGCCGTTAAGTATGATGTTGGAATTCCCTTTAAGTCTTAACGTTTTCAATAGTACCTCCGTACTTTGACCCTATTCTAATTAAAGTATAATGTTTTCTGTTAGGTGGTTACTGCAGCTCACTGCGTGCAGTTTACTCTTCGCTATCCTCTTCTTTCGGTGTTGACGGTAGACCTTGGTGATCATAATCTTAAAACGGTGACCGAAACTAAGAACACGGTAGTTCGAGTTTCTCAAATTGTTCCAAATGTCAAATATGAAGCGGTCCATAACGATATCGCGTAAGTAGTTGTTCATACATCTTCTTCATGCCTTCGATATATGTCTGGTTTAAGTTTCCTATATTTTCATTTACCATCAGACTTCTCAGGCTTGCGACAAAAGTACCCCCAAGCAAATCAATCAGACCGGTATGCTTGCCATATCCGAAAACCCCAGGTAAGATTCAGTGTCATAGATTTTTAACATAAGTATGAATTCTTGCAGAACTTAATTTCAAAGCTAAATTAAACTCAATCTGACAGTTGGCACATACGAGGATGAAACCGCAATTACGACAGGTTGGGGTAGGACCGAAGAGTAAGCAAGCACATTTTTAACAGTTTGACTGGAGGGTGTAAGTTCAACTGAAGGACTGGAGGATGTAAAATGGTTTTCCTTCTTCCGCTACTTTTTACCCTCCAACCCTGTAGAATTTCACCCTTCCGTCATCAGAAGGACATGGTCGCCTGGTTCAAAGACCTCTCCTCAAAGGAGTCGCTCATGCATCTTGTCCTTTTTATTTACAATTAAATATAATATTATATGATTCATCTATTACAGCTCGGTTATTTCTCCGGTTTTACGAGAAGCTAGCATCAAGATAATATCAAACGAAGAATGCAAGCAAGACTGGTCTGCAGTTGGAGAAGGTGGCGGAAGCTTGATTGATAATGGAATGCTGTGTGCTGGTGGTGGAGAAATAGGCCCCTGCAATGTAAGTCATTATGATAAGCAAATCCATCTCCTAATTCACGTAAGGAATTATTTGATGCAAACGTATTTTAAATATGCAGGGAGATTCTGGAGGACCTCTGGTCCTTCAAGAGTACAACAAGTGGCGACTAATTGGAATCACAAGCTTTGGATCGTTGCGAGGATGTGCAATATCCGGAATACCTACAGTTTATACTCGGGTTTCGGCATTCGTGGATTGGATTGCCCTTAATCTGGCAGAATAATTTAATTCAGTTTAACAGTAGATTATACAATTAGAATAAAGTTACATCTCGGATCAAGGTTGGTAAATCTCAGATTTATTGATTGGTCAAAATCGGATACACAAATGCTAAACTTTAAATGACATATTACAAATATAATATATGTATTGTTCTGAATAGCATGAAATGCTTATTGGCAAACTCCACGATTAAAAGACTTAATCTTGTAAATCTGTCACTGGTCTGTCCTTCGCTTACTAGTATGTAGTCAGTATTAATTTTACAAGGTATGATGTTTTCAGAATCGAGTTACGTGCATAAAATTTACACATTTTCCGATTCCCCTTAAAAACGTTGTGCATGACCAAAATACTAGCTTCAGCAGTAACGCTGAGTGCAGCCCGTAGCTGTTACGTCTATATGTACTATGATTACAATAGCCTAGTCACACTTCCATATATTCTCGTCCAAGTATTCACTATGAGTTAAATAGTCTATAAATATAGGTACCCAGAGAGGTGAAAAGGGAAGATTGATATGAATGCACACTTAAATACACATACAAAATGAAATTTAAGGAACTGCTAAAAATAAAATATTTGAAAAGATGTCTTTATATAACTTGAAAAAGTAAAGTCTATCGATAATGCCGATGCCAGCTGCAAAGATATAAATATATAAATACGGCATAGAAATTCTAACTCTGAATACCGATGGATAACAAATATCCTCTGCATTTAAGGTTAGTAATCCCCCTTATTCAGTACGACCACTTGAAATAATGTCAGGGGAGGTCTGATTTTTTCCTTTACGCGATCCCTGCCAAGCGCTTGCCGCCGTTGTAGCCGCCGTTGTACTTGTGCCTAACGTCAAGAGGATTATATCGGTGATGGGTTAGATGTAGCAATAAATATGTTATACAATGTAAAATAAAATTCTTTCAGAATATGTTCATTAGACTTACGCAGCGTCCGACGCTTTCCTTCAACTGGTTCGTCAGAATTCCCAACGGAAGTAGAACGATTTCTACGCTTTCGTCCTGCAACTTTGACTGTGCTACTCTTGGGTTTTTCTTCTTCCTGAGGCTCTTGGTCAGCATCAGAGTCTGTATCAGAAATTGACGCAAACAAATCATTTGGGGGATTCACAGTTTTACTCAGTTTTATCAACTTAGTCAGTTTTTAATATACCATCCTTTTTGTTGGATCCCTCTCCATCTTGGGATGATTTTACCAGCTTTTGAGTAAGTTTGTAGTCCTACAATGAAAATACCAGGATGATTAGAAGGTATAAAAGTGAGCTTTAAACAAGCTAGTATCTAGTATATCACGTTTCACAGGCTGATACCTCAAGAATGGCGGCCGTGTCGCATTCCATCACTTTCGCCATCGAAACGATCGAGTGAGTTATTGGATTGAACATGACAGCATTAAGAAACATAAGGTAGAGATCTCGCTCGAAAGTTGTCGCCGCCCTGATAGCTCCAGTTTCGATATTCCTCTTGATTGTCAATAAATCCATCGGACTAAATTATAATCAATTTTGAAAATCAACCAATTATACTGGTACATACATGGTACATAGGTATAAATATTGTAAATTTGTCAAAGCCGACGAGACAAGTTGAACTTATTTCACATACCGTTTTACTTTTTTGGAATATCCTGGAACCGCTTCATCTGTAATCGGCTTCATGAAGACGGATGCGAATCTATGAGCAGCAATCTGATTCCAAATCAACATAATTGATTTCCGAAAAGCCCGTTGATCCCTGTCCTCGTCCCTTTAAGATTTTACATGTCAGTACTCTTGAATGTTCCTCAACATTTAAAATTAATTTGCAAAGTATCGCTTACAGAATTGTACTGTTGGTGGTAGAGGAAGATGGACTACTAGGATTTGAATCCAAGGGGGCTGAAGGCAATGATTCCATCACTGAATGGGACGTCCCGGCACCACCGGTGGTTGCCGCAGCCCGGCTTCTCGTAGCTCTTGAAGGTCCTCGTTCAGCTTCACTGGATGCTTCCTGTTCACCTGCAGTATTTGTTGAAATTTTTGACGATCCCACCGATTTCCCCTTGCCTCCGGGAGATGTACTTGTCTTTGCTCTGGCTCTGTGAATAAATATTTGCAAGCATTTATTAAACATTGATTTTGTATAATGTACTTACATTATATCAAAGAACAAACCTTGTAACTCTTTTCCCATTTCCATCCTCTTCTTTCATTTCAATATCTCCAAAATGCTGCTGAGCATCCTCGTTGAGATGCTTTAACCGTGACTAAATTTTAAACAACCATATATTATTATAGCCATGAGACTACAAAAGGATCTAATTAATTATAAGCCCCATACCATGGATTTACTCTGACGAGATTTATTGTCCTTGCTAGAGGAAGCATCCGGATCTTTGCTGGAGTTTCCGTCCGCACTGTTATCTCTGGATTTCCCATCCGATTTCTGAGGACTAATCTTTGCACTCCTTCTGGTAAGTCTCTTTTTCTGATTACCATCAAACGCTGAGTTCTATTTGAAGATGGAAAATACAACGTCGATTGAAAAGCATCGACTGAAAATAAGTGAAAACTAAATTTTTAAGTACCGAATTGTCATCATCCGCCATTTCCCCAGATTCGGATCGTTCTTTCCTTGGAGAAGCTCTGAAGCGCTTCTTCTTCGACATTTCTTCGTTGTCACACGACTCATCGTCAAATCCGCTCATCGCTCTGCTGTCTTCATCACCTGCAACATCGGACTGTTCCCCATTGGACTCGTCTTCCGATTTTGTCAATATTTCTTTCAGCTTTTCTTTTTCGGTAGTCAATTTTCTGGGACTCATTCTATCCTTTTCTATGATTATTACTTCTTTATGAGGGGAAGAACTATCCGAATCTCCCCTTTCTTTTGCTTCCACCTCAACATCTGATTCTTTCTTAATAGAAAGAAGCTTTCCACTTCCTGATTCCCCAGGGATAGACATAGGGGTAGGAGTAGGACCGCGACGACTTCGCAAGTTGGGCGTGTGAGGTTCAGTGACCTTAGGAATAGGCTTTCGCAGACCGGTCCCATATACCTTATTTGGGGACAAAGGAGTATCAGCAGTCGGTTTTGATTCCGGCTTTCCTTCGTCACTTGCACCAGCCCGGGTAATACTTCTTCTTGATATTACTGTTGATGGAGTCGTCGGGATGTCTTTGATTACCTTCTTAACTACTAGCGGAGCTTCTTCTAGTTTCACCCCCTTTTCCCTAATAGAGTTCCTTGTCAAAGGAGCTGAAGCAGTATCTTCTGGTTTCTCATGCAACGGTTTTTTACCCCGACCACTTCCAGATTTTGACTTGTCCTTAATATCGAAGACATCTGTTGTATCTCCTTTCGGCACATCTGAATCGGATGCTTTACTGTCGTCGTTCTTTTTCTTTTCAGGGCTACCCACCGTAGACAGAACCAGTTCTTCACTTAATATTTCACACGGCTGTTCCACTGCTTTTTCTTTGTCCTATAAATATACAAAATATATATGATTTCTTTAGTACTTCCAATACTTTATATTTATAATAAAATAAATATATATAAAAATTATCGACTATTAATTCATTCAATTGCACACGAAAATTGGATTCCTGAATTACCTCTGGAACGTTATGGTTTAGGATGGAAAATTCTCTTTCTACCATAATACCATCAACAGACGGCGTAATGGCTTCGGAGGCACCAGGGGTTTTGAGAATATCGATTACACACGGTATTTCTGCTAAAGTCTCTTGATTTTGAGGTGTTGGCAATTCAATCTGATCGACCCCAGCAACTTCGGAAGAAATTTTTAAAGGAGATGATACTTTGAAGGAATTTGATTCAGCGATATTTATTCCTGCATCGGAAACTTCAACCAAAGGCACACCTTGAGTTTTTACTGAATTATCTGCAAATAATAAGGTTAGTAAACGTTTTAGTTTGAAAAACTAAACTTAAAACGTAACATCTCATTGTCATGTCAATATATATATACTCACCTATATCCATTGAATCGATTGGAACAGCCAAGGGGTCAGTAATGATGTCCTCAGACAATTTAATGGATTGAGATGAGCTTGAAAGGACAGAGGTACATTTTGGGGACTCAGCATTTTCTTCTCGAAATGCCATGGTCTGATTTGGAAGGCCCTGTACAAGTTCGTAAGTCTCCGCAACTTCTTGTACCAGCCCAGATGAAATTACGAAGTCATTTGCAATCTCAATTTCTTCTTGCGTTTTTAAAGGCATGCTCAAAGTGAGGCCTGGTAGCCCTGCTGAAATAAATTTAATTTTCGACGTGTATTATATTAGAGATAAGAAATTGAGTACACACTCAACCAATTTTGTCTTACTGAAATGATATGTATAGATAGTAATGATAGTATAGAGGTTATACATACCTCCATCGCGTCTTCCGGGGTTTTCTGGATTTGTTTTGATAGGTGAGAGGCTGATACCTGGTAATAAGAAAAATTAATATGTTTACTATAAGGGATTATAATGTGCAGTTTTGCAAAAAAAGTATGCGTCACTTAACAATAACAATTTAGCATTCAATTAGGCAAAATTTCAAGCATCGTAACGATATATCATATACTTACCTAACGCCGTATTCCCTTTAGTTGGACTCTCTAAATTAATTGTATTGAAAATTGCTTGACGGCCGGTAAGAGAGTCTACGTTTGCAGCACTAGTAGTACCCATTAATGACTGTATTTGTGGAAGTGGCTGCCCCCTGTCCCTCGGAGGCATTTCCAGTAACATTGATAGAGTTGGAGCACTCGCTAGGGCACAAATTTAGAGTTACTAGTTAATAATACAATAGTAAGACATTACTTAATGCCTGTATTTACTCCTTCACATACTTGGAGAAATGATTTTCGTTTTGTCTTCTTGAGCAGCTCCAGCAATGGCTGAATGAACCAAATTTTTAAGCTGTGGTGAAACTGCCTGGCTCGTGGCAGATCCCTTCTTAAATTCCATCGTACTATACGTGGGTGGACTTGATGATCTCTGAACAGAATAAAAATGATAAACCATTAATACAAATTGGTAAAATAAATATTCCTTTCCCAATGTTCCATTAAATGTACCAAGGCCTCTGAGATCAGAGCAGTACTGGGATCAACAGCCACTGCGAGGTTGCTTGCCACAGGAGGACTTAACAAGCTGTCTTCGGTCATGTTGACTAAAGTACAAGAACAAGAAATGTCACGAACATTACAAACCTATAAATATTATTAACACACTTTCAAACTAATAATTAGTTATATATTGTTTGCTCACATGCTCGATTCAACCGTTCCATTAAACTTTCGCCATCTTCAAAGGGATGAGCCATCTCCACAGTCTCCTCGTTCTCCGAATCGGTCCTTAATGTTAGCATAACAAATCAAATTAAAAACCCAGCCAAATTTTTGGGTCATTTACAAGGAAGGAACAAGTACACAATACACATCCATCCACTTACCCTCCACTATCCGACATGTCTGACAGGCTACCCTGCTGCAGGCCTATTGTATTAAGGTACAAAATACGCTTTCCTACTTTATCGATCTCTTCTCTCAGTCCCTTTTCTCTTTCTTGTGACACCCTCACTCTCTCTAAAAAAAACATCAAATTCATTACAACATACTTCGCAATTAAATACAAAAGCGTCTACTGTAAATACATGCTTGCAATGAACTTTACCTTCCGCAAGGGTTTTTATAAGGATCTTCTGTTTGTCACTAATGATTTTCTGTAACAGTTTTACTTCCCCATCCTTTTCAACACTGGACTCAACGTCAACTGTGCTCATTAGATAATCATACTGCTTCTTACACTCCTTAGGGCTGAAGAACTCGGCCGTCTCCTGTTCATCTAGTTCAGGCTTCAGCTTTCGACTTATGTCTTCCCTGTAATGTAATAACGAAATTCAATAAGAATTCAGCGGCTCCTTCTTAATGAATCAATGCGGCTCAAAGTTTAAAAGGCCATGCTTCCTCCTTCAAGAAATCCAAGCAAAAACAATTGATAATAATTAATGGTGGTAGGAGATGCTGCCGTAACTTACCAGTTAGGTTCTTCTAGACTGAGTTCCTGGTTGCCACTGCTTGGGCTCGTGGGATCCTGGAGGTGGACGATGGAGACGAGGAGTAACTTATGATCGATGGACCATGCTTTCAAACTAGAAGCCTCATTGGCACATGTAATGAGGACAGGGTTTAAGGGGAGGGAGAAATCTTCCATAACTTCTTGAGTCGTCATTATCAGGTCTGAATCACCACCACCGACCGATCATGCCATACCAGCCAAAATGATTGAGATAATTCGGGGATCAGATTACATGAGTGGAGTCAAAACAACGGGAGAAATTCGATACATTTTATCAATAGCTGGAGGAATGAATGGATGTGGTGGACAAAGTGCAAATTCCACACTCCACAGGACACTATCTACAGGCTGGAAGAAGGACAAACTATTAATTAAGACTATTTAAATCTGATACTTTGATCACCCTTGTCTTCCTTGCTAAAAGGCTTTCTAAATAATTTCACACTCTTCTCTTTGTTTATCTAACTGCTGAGAAAAATTAAGTTTTTTCCCAAACTTTAATTTTCAACCTCTCGTCTTCTACTTGGAAGCGGTAGGAGCGATTGGCTTAAATCTGGCGTTCTTCTCTTCCAGTGTGGGGCCTCGGGATTTAGTCTCTGTACAACTCTTCGGCCTCAAGTTATGCTTTGTTCTTCACCCTTCCACATGCTTTTGCAAGCTTGTGGTGTGGTGTCCAACAAGTGTGTGGCTTTCCGTTAAAAACTTCCAAGCTTTTAGATTTTGCACATTGTACGAGTTTATTGAAACTTGAAGCAAAAGAGCATCTAGCAGCTAACTGCTAGTAACAAGCCAAGGAGGAACAAAAAACAAAAAAACTGTAAAAAGCAGTGAAGCAAATAAGCATGAAGCAGAAACGAGTCATATTGGGAATGTAGGACAAAGTGGCATAGGAATTTGGAGACAAATGAATACCCAAGCTGGATAATGGTCGCTTTTCTCTCAGTCTGGTCAAGATGTTTGGTCAACCCGTTCCGCAGAACGTCCCGTCTGCTTAATTTGACAGCAGAAATGCTTCCACATTTTTACCAACAAAGTATTCCGCTGCTAGAATTCGTCAACCAAGCTGACGACGAGATTTACAGCAGGCTGTGCGATATCAGGTTTCGCAAAAAGCCGGCCGAGATTTCTGATGAGTACGATTTTTTTATATTTTGTAATATAACGCGACTCTCTGGGAGATGGTTTTTTTTAAATTTCTGCTTGTTAATTGCTGTTTTTATTTCGCTGTTAAAATTGTTCTTTATTTTGAGGAATGTATAGGACTTAAAATTGCATTTGCTTTTTTTGAAGCCGCTACCGCTAGCACTTCCTGGAAATGAACCTAATAATCCCTTTCCTTCAACTTATGTAGTCTACCTTTGATTAACCATCGTATCAAGTATCAATAATTTATTTAAATATTTTCAATTTCCTCAAATCAAATGATGACAACAATTTCCCATCAATTTCCATTTATTACATCTAGGGACACAGATCTGTTTAAGCACAGGCTTGAATTAAACTCTCCTCTTCGATCCGCCTCGATTGTTGCCTGTGCCCTGTTCGTTGTCAAGTCCGATGTCCCACGACGCTTCTGCAAGAAATTGTCTGATATCACCTCCATTTCTGAAGCAGATATTACCCAGCTTTCTCTCCTCGTCTTGAATCTGTACTTCAGCTAATGCGACACACCTCTCCTATCGGTTTTTTTTAATATCAACGGATGTGTCCTCCTTGAAATGGCTTTGGCTTTTGTAGTCCCAGCTTAGTTTATCATGTTTTTGTAAACACTATTTTAATTTATAATTCAGGCTACCTCTCGTTCGTATTTTCGTATCCTTACAAAGGAGGGTGCGATTAGAGTGTTCATTGTTATAGCCAAAAAGAAAATACTAAATTGTTTAATTAATAAAAAAAATCATGATGAGGATTTAATTGTTAATCACAATGCATCTTCTGGTTCTTCTAAAGTAGAGTTTTGGGGTGCAGTGATAAATGTGGATAAAATGAGGCGGGTGGCCGATGACAGCTTTTGATATTGCCGATTGTCGTCCACGATTCTTTCAACTTTCTGGAGACTTAAGTTCTGGAGGTGGGTGGGTGGATCTATGAAGTCTGAAAGTTCGTTATCTGTATCTTTCATGACACATGAACATTTAGACGTTCTAGCTTACGAAGGTTCTAAAGACTGAGGAACTCTGCCAACATCATCATTTCCTGATTCAGACAGATTTCTGTGGAAATCAGGGAGTTCAACTTCACTAGGCTTGGGATTTAAGACCAAAGATAGGGTAAGTTTCGATTTTTTTGATTTCTCATTCCGTCCTCGGACGTGGAAGCCCATGCACCATGGAATTGTTTTTTTAATATTGTAGTGTTCGAAGTAGGGATAATCATATTGCATATGTTTTGTACGACCGTTGCTTGCTCCACTATTTGTGAATGTGGACGGTGGTATGGTTAAGTTGAATATCAAGGGACGTTTAGTTATCAGATATTATTATAAGACACTAGGCGATTACAGCCCGCTACGCGAGCACAGCGGTCTAGCTAGAGAGCGGAGGGCCGTCATATGTCCCAAACCACCCCCCCCCTTTACCCACAACATAATATAAATTTACATCGTCTCAACAGCTTAACTCAAGCGCCCATCATTCCCCCCAATGCAAATGCATGTGCCCAACCGACCACTTCCTCTAAAAAAGTTGAAATTTAAAAGGAATCAATTGAGAAAACTCCAAAATTTGAAAAACAGTTCGACATTTGAAAAAAGTTCGACAATTTGAAAAAGTTCGAAAATCGATCGAAATTTGAAAAAAGTTCAATATTTGAAAAAAGTTCGGCCAAGCGAAAAGTTTGTTATTGTTGTGTGAGGGGGTGTGCATATACGGTGGTGGATTGTTTTATGCAGAGTAGGGAGGATATGGACAGATGGCGAGGGTGAGTCGAAATCTAAAATGTTTGTGGTAATTCATTTTTTTGATCCCTTTGGGGGTCACAGGTCAACCTGTCTCGATTATGGTTTGTTGTTCATTAATTCTGTTTGATTTTTTAAGCCATTGTTGGTAAAGCTAATTTTGACCTTTTTTGACCTCTTGACCTTTTGAGAAAGTCAAAAGGTCACCGATTCGAATGAAAGTTTCAAATCCGCAAATTTATCGACCATTGCGCTTCTATAGAGATATTCCGCGTAGACCTGAGAGGTCAGGTGCGGATTTCTATACCCCAAGACATACAGATTTCATCAGATCAGTATTGAGGAACTATGTATATCGAGTACTGATGTATGAATTAAATTGAGTCGCGAGATATTGGCTATGCATGTAAAATACTTGTTGGATGTTGAGTCACACATATGACACAGGTCATTGCCATCATCCACTCCAAAGTGACCTATGAAGAGGCAGAGATCATTGCACGTCCCTGGTGCTCCTAATTTAGAACCGGTGGAGAGGTCAATGGAATATGTTAGTAGGTGAGAGGGCCTGATATTACAGAGCCCTTGGCCAAAATAATGGAAATGTCCAGCCTGGGTCCGCAATCGGTTTTCAGTTATAAGCAAAAGGAGTGTGCCCGGCGTTTAGTAAAGATGCATGCAATTAATGCAGAACATACAATTCTACCTCGTCCCCCAAAAAATAACAATCGGCACCTATGTACCTACCCAGTAATTTTGATTTAAAATTACAAAAGTATGTATTACGCTGGAAAGAAGTTTGAAGTTGGCACTTAATTTTAAAAAAAATAGTTCTGAAAAAATATATTTGTTAGTTGAAAAGGGATTCCATCATTTTTGAGACTCTGACACTGCAGACACACATGTGTGATATTAAGCAGTTCAATGTTGACAGGGCATTCAAGTGTACACTGAACTTTAAAGGTCATTAGCCCTTCAACCTCGTGCGTTTCTGTTCACATTTTCTCCGCTCCTCTCATTCTCTCTCTCGCACTCTCTCTGCATGTCCACGCTTCTTTTCGATTGAGTTGTCCGTTTGTTTGGAATTTAGAAAAGAACTCAAATTGTGATATTGTGAACTGCAGCTTTCGGAGATTTTAAATTTAACTCTTACGTTTCTTGTCGTCTTGTCTCTGCCTTGACTTTTACTTGAGTCTTCCTTTCCCAAGATCTTGGTTTTTAGGGAGTAGAACTTGGGTTGAGAATTTTAATTTGTTTCGGTTAAATATGGATCAAAATCAATGGAGTCCGAGCCTTTGGGACCAAGGGTCTGGGAGTGAAGAGGAGTTCTCTTATCATTCATTTTGCCCACCTCCATTATTAACTCCAATCTCGAAGACTCCACCGAAGCCTAAAATCATCATCCCCCCTGTCTTACAGAATGATGAGCCTCAGGCAACAGGGTCAGGTTCGGCCTTCGTTGGAAATCCAGCGTCATTGAGGGATCGACAGTCTGAGCAGGTCCTGGAAAAACAGGTTCCTAGTGTTTTATACTCTTTGCCTGGCCCAAAAAGTTCTAAGAGTTTTGAAGGACCGAAATTCGGAACAAAAGCCACCATCAAATTGGTAAAACCATCAAAATTCCAAATTGGTGGAGTCAACGGAGTCAACCCCGAAACCTTCGGCTTCAAGGCGTTAGGAGCTGGTAAGCTAGACCGAGCGCATTATCCGTATGGGGAGACCTCATTGACGAAGACGACTGTAGTCCGCACAAAAGCTAAACGGACGGATGCTTCGTCTTCTTCAACCAAGTCTGAAACTGTAGCCTCCCAGTCCCTCCCAGTGGGAATCTATCGTCCCTTTCCTGTGCCACTAAGTCTACCATCACTGCTCTGTGCTCCCAACATTGACCGAAATAGCGCGGAATATCAGGAGCATCTGAAGAGGATGAATAATCTACGAAAGTTAACTGGGCGAAAAGTATGAATTTGGATATCCGGTTTATATTTTATCTGTGAAACTTCATTTCATCATATGGTTCCTACATGTAAATTGAATGGGTTTAGAGGCATCCAATTTCTTGGCTTATTATTAAGGTCAATTTAGAAGTAAGGGTACTATAATTGATTTTGGTCTCACTTATGATTGCAAAAGCATGTGGGGTGGAATTCACTCGGCTTGATTTAATTAGCAATACTTATGTTTAAAATATAGAACGTATATATCAGAACATATCTGTTGTCTGTGGAAATTTGAGACATACTTTGTTGCATTCATTCCAGAAGGCGTTCATTGTTCCCTCCGAAGTACCCCCTTTTCACCAACCTGACGCAGAAAGTCTGACGAGATATACGCAGGAAGAATGGGAAGGTAAGATAAGCTAATACATACATTCAGCGTTTTGAGTTGTATAGTATATTTTTTGTTGCAATCAAATCTGAATTTTGCATGCTTGAATATTTGTAGCTCATCATAAGCGATTGGCTATGTTGCGAAAGATCGGCGATGAACTCCCAGCGACGGATTGGATGTATCCGGAATTAGATATTTAGAAGGTGTCATTATCAAAAGCTCAACTTTACCTACAAACCCACCTTCAATAGTACAACCTACCTGTCCTCAATCTTCCATACTTTGCACGCCAGCGTTTAATTTCCAAACCATCGCATCCAGCATCATAATCAATCAAGCCTGTTGTAAGTCTTGAAATCTTGTAAATTTATGCTATTTGTTGTCAGTCTGTGTCCTACGTTTAAAGTGGTTGTATGTGTGTTCCAGATACAGAAACCTCATATTTATAAAGAAAATAGACCGTTATGAGAAGCCTCCGCAGCATTTTGTCGGCATTGCGCCTCGTGGTTTCAGATACTAGTTTAAGCAAATTTTATCATCAACCACTAACAGCAGGAACTTCGATTCGGAAAACTAGTAGTCTAGTTCCTCATCATCCATTACTCCCACATCTTTCCAACCTGTCGTCAGCTAATTTTGTGAAGACTTCTAGTACCTTTCCAGCGATCAAAAAAGAGCTATTTCCACCTCATGCCGTCCTTCCAGGTTCAGTTAATTTTAAGTCCAAATCCGAAGAAGGAAATCATGACGAGTCGTCCATTATGTCAGTCGTTGCGGTCTTGATCTCATCTAGCATCTTAATGTTGATGTCAAATCGACAAAAGTTCATGGTGGAAGCTGCTAAACCAATATACGACTACGATAACGAAACCCCTCAGGAAGACAGATCTGACGTGGAGAAACGTAATCTTTATTCAAAAAATGACAAAACTTCATCAATTAAGAAAAAGAAGAGCAAGCGAGATCGATATAATTTCATTGCAGACGTCGTAGAATCAGTTGGTGATACTGTAGTATGTATTGAAATTAAAGATCATGCTTCGATTGACTGGTTCACTGGAGTACCTCAAACTGCTTCAAACGGATCCGGTTTCATAATATCTAAAGATGGCCTTATTCTTACTAATGCTCATGTGGTTGCAGATCGTCAAAAATCTTCTATTTCGGTAAAAGTTTAATTCAGCAACCATTTACAGCAATGCTTTTGTCAATTCTCTTTTCGGTTTTCAAATAATGTCAAATTTTGTGATAGCGAATGTTTTCTATTTCAAAGGTTCGCCTATCAGACGGTAGAACGTTTGCTGCTCATATCGAAGACATTGATTACGAATCAGACCTTGCCACAGTCCGAATAAATGCTGTAAGCTTTCGTGTTTTGGTTTGGTTTACATTGATGTATTCAACTTCGTCAATGAAAAAAACGATTAAGTTTTGTTGATGATACGCTTTGTGTTACAGATTGATTTACCGACTATGCCATTAGGATCCTCATCTGAAACTAAAATAGGTGAATGGGTGGTCGCTCTTGGATCACCTTTATCACTTACGAACACAATAACTGCAGGTGTTGTTAGCAGTGTAAGCAGAGGTGCCAGTGAACTTGGAATACGCAATGATATAAATTACATTCAAACTGATGCAGCAATTACGGTAAGTTTCTCACATGCGTATTTGGTCGACGACGATTTTACAATGAAGTACCTAATTTACGAATCGATAATATTACTAAATTGGTTAGTGATGACGATGAATGAACCTTATTTGTTTTAGTTCGGAAACTCGGGGGGTCCCTTGATCAATCTCGATGGAGAAGCAATTGGAATTAACTCAATGAAAGTTACCGCTGGGTAAGAAATATCGAAGGGCATAATTATTATTTATTAAAAATGAAACATCAGGCATTTGTTTGTGTTTATTTTAGAATCTCGTTCGCTATACCTATCGACCATGCTAAAATATTTCTTTCGAAAGCAGAGGCAAGAAAGAGTAAGTATTATGACATATTTCAAACGGCTCTAAGAGTAGAAGAAATGAAAATTAAAAACATTAAAGAAAATCTTTAATCTAACAATGATGTCATTATTATTTAGATGCTGGAAAGAAAAAACCGGCTCGTCGATACATGGGAATCACGATTTTAACGGTAACCGAACAAATTAAAAGAGAGTTGCGGGCTAAAGGTGGTTTCACAGACGTCAAGCACGGTGTTTTAGTCTATCAAGTCGTGGTCGGATCTCCTGCCTACCTGTAATTTACCTATGATCATTTTTACTTGCACAGTTTAGACGATTTTCCACATTCAGTTCAAGGCTGAGGGTGGCAGATTTCTGAATTTATAACGTAATTCTGATTAATATTCTAGTGCTGGAATTCAACCCGGTGACATTATTATTCGCATTAACAATTCCGAAATCAAGGCATCCGCCGACTTATATGACGCTGCCAGATCATCAGACAAGCTCAATGTCCACGTTCAACGAGGCGACAGAGTTTATGCTTGTATTGTTTCACCAGAATTTATTCAAGAAGATTGATTTATCCATGTACCTATTGGCTATTATGCTTTATCTTATTCCTAATTAATCTTTATTAGATTGTAATTAATCTTTAGTTCTGTTGATGGTTTGGAAATAAAAACGGCTTCATTAAAAATAATATCGATGAGTTGTTAATACTATTTGTAAGCTGTATTGTAGAGTTCTAGAATGCATTAGATGAAAGTGGAGCTTCAGACTAGTTATTAAACCGAAGATTCCCAGATAGGATATAGAATGCTAATAGGTTAGTTAGTAACCTACCTACTGACAGGGTTCTTGGCTATTTTTAATAACTTAAAATTTGAGATCGTTCCACTTGCTCCAGCCGTTTACATTAGCTGTTAGAATATATGACTAGCAGGTTATTTTCAATACATACATGTACAATCATACATAGAATTGGAAACTTCCTGTAGGCAATCGAATCTAAGAAATCAATACAATGCGATGAATACTGGATAGACATTGCTGAATTGGAGTTGTCGATGTCTGATCTTTAAAATCTTTGCATTAATCATTGTTGCTGGAAGTATGAAATTAGAAGAAAACCAGATTTTGAATATATGAAGAGTAGGAGTTCAATGAGGAAAAAAGCCTCCAGCTCCGCCGAGATGTAATGAATTATTATGAAATGTTGTTCGGCTACTTCTCATGTGCACCAATGACCGAGGAATTATGTACATGAAGAATCATTAGCTTCTCTTCTTTCCTTAATCCTTATCCGCACCATTTGTTTTGGGAAGTAAAAACAAAACCTACTTGGCTAGCTCTGTGAGCTGGAGAGTTCATGGAACTACAAACCAAAACTAACTACTAACTAACTGTAGAAATGAAGTGTGGATGGATGCATATCCTTATATCCTTTGCAGAAAAAGCGATGCGTCTCCAATGCCCGTTTGGATTTGGAATTTACATACATGATGTATATCTTCCATCCTCCTACTTCAAAGATACATACTAGGTTGGCTTACATGTTAAGGTAGCACTAGCACTTTATAAGTTCCTAGTTCTTCGAGGAAGAAATTATCTTCTCAAATACGAAAAGGAAAACAATTAAACTTCGAGTACTTGTACAGCCGATTCGATCGATTTCCGTTCTGATAACAGCTTTATTGTTTATTAGCTTGAACTTAAAAACCAGCCTTAATAACAGCAATAGTGTTTTTTAGTTGTTGGCTTTTAGTAACTTTAGGAAAACTAAAACTAAATCTAAAAGATTTGTAAAGAATTACAACTAACGTCAAATCCTAATTTTAGTAAGTTTAAAACTAAATCTAAATCTAAACCGCTTAATTTAGACTGATGATGAATGATAGATAGCTTCGTGTGAATTTCAATTGTTTATTAATGCTTGTCATCCCTGAAAAAGAAGGCAATGGGCTTTTGAAAGTTTGGAATTAAAATTATATTTCAAAATGATCTCCTCGAACTCCGCTTCATCTGTCGTGATAACTTCCGAGGATACAAATTACTCTTCAACAAATAAACCAATTGTAGTAAAACCAAGCTAAAACTGAAACCCAACAACTAAAACACACTAAACACAATCTTTCAGGGTTCAGCCCTCTCAACTTAAACATCATCGTTAGCTATACAAGGAAGATTTCAGATACATTTCCTATTAAATTGGTATCGAGACGTACATTTCTCGAGTTTGGGATTGGGAAGCTACACATTTTAGGAA
Source organism: Desoria olivacea (assembly GCA_034695115.1). Taxonomy (NCBI): domain Eukaryota; kingdom Metazoa; phylum Arthropoda; class Collembola; order Entomobryomorpha; family Isotomidae; genus Desoria; species Desoria olivacea. The sequence continues at coordinate 3,542 of JAQFZA010000027.1, read as the reverse complement.
GCCCAAAGCCGATGAAGGGTAGATCCGTTAGATACACATACATAATTATATCAAATCAAATACATGATTTTTTGCCAGGTACTAATTACTAACATGCAAGTACATACATACCTTTTAAAAAAGGCTCAGAGTTGTTGAGCTAGCCATGAAATTATCCTGAGCTGAATTAGGCATGGGGGAAACGGATCTTCCTTTCGCCCATCTTCTATCGACACTTTTCGTTTTAATAGCCAATTATCGATACTCATTTGCATAAATGTACATAATACTCCTTAACATCAGCCTTAATTTTGTAAACCAACTATGAGTACAAAATGAGCATGTACATACAACCGTTGTATCATTCGTTTTCATTATTATGTCAAAAATATAAGATGCTTCCGACAAACTAGTCAGGATTACGTACAGCGAAAAGAAGTAAAAATTCGTTCGACGGCTAACCAGTATCAAATCTTCTGTTACTTCCAATGTTGTTTTTTTACATTCACTTTTTTAGTGTTTTAGTCTATGCTCATTATATTTTTTGTATTATATGGTAACTTAATTTTATAAATAGTGTATCTACACCTGATCCCTTTTTGCCGCAGGTATTGACGTTTTCATGCTGCGGTACGGGATAATATTCATTTGAAAAACTTCATTGACGATTACAGTACGACTTTTCATGTAACCCATTCATAAAAATCGATAAGTCAATACCGCACTGGCAGTGGCTCAGCTATAAATGAAAGCTATACGTTAATATCGCTGTACTAAAAATATTGAACCCTATCCAGATTACTTTCGCTATAGAGGGCACAATATTTGGTTGCATAGTATAAAATGATTTATTACCTAGATGAACTACTACACTGGGATTAGATACAAGTTACTTTCATATGCATTGGCAATTGTATTGTTGGCACATTACTGTAGATTGTAGGGTGAGGGAGGAAAGAGGTTGAAAAGCCCTTTCCTTCGGCAGTAGTATCCAACTAACAACAATTCAAGAATCAACAATGAAGATCTATCAGTACTTGGTTTAGTAAGTTCAGTTGTAAGGCAGGTGCTGTGGGGGATCCACATCTTTGAAACTCTCATCTTGCCTTATTACACCTAACTGTAAGTTGTAAACAGTCATAAGAGTTGAAAGAGAGTGAACTTTTTTTTGTTGTATTTAAGTTACCTATATTCAAATAATATGGACAGATTCTGCTTTTTTAAACAGTGAAGTGACTCTGTGCATTTTCCATAACCCACTTGCATCTATTGAATTGCATGGACTCTGAACATTATTCTGTATACGAATCAAATAGCCAAGCGTGAATACGAATAATCAAACTGTATTTGATAAATGCGGTATACTGGAAACGAAAAGACCATTCATGTTGTACCCGTACTTCTGCTCTGAATACACAACACGTTATGTATCTTAATGGACTCTGGACATGAAAATCCTTCATAACAAACTTCTTACGTATCTTCCCAAGAAGTTGTGTATTGTTGATGGCTGTTTAGACCACAACAACTAAACCACTTATGCTCATACCAGATTTATGAATAAACCGAAACCAGTTGTCCGTTTGGCGTGTTTGGAAGTTTCCGACGATCAATGAATCAATACAGATGCTAATGGTCCGGAAGTCAACAATCCCGTTATACGTTATACGTTTAACTTGGAAAATCGTTCTTGTATTTTAATAACCATTTGAAATCAGATTTAGAAAACGTGTCTATTATTTTAGTAAATACAAGCTAAGCTGCGAACTTAATCGCCGGCACCTTTATGGATGATAGAATTTAAAGTGCATGCCGCACTTTCGTACGAGAAACCCTACTTAATATCTATAACCCAGTCTACAAATAAACATAAACCGTTGATAGCAATTAAAACTTAAAGTATTAGCTTCCCATTAGCTTCTTATCCTTTAAAGAATTTTAACCTCGGACCTCCTACTCTTTGTAGAAAAGATTTCCATAAGAAAATTAAATAAATCCGTTTCCAGGATTATCTCAGGCAGGAACCTCCTAAATTCCTCTTCCTGATCCTGAACCGATGACCGAGTAAGATATTTTTTGTATCTTACTACACAGTTGAAGGTGAACAGTTAGAATAAGCATAATCTTTGGAATTGAATCCTCAAATCAATAAACCTTGAAGAAGACCCTAGAATGTACTTAACCTCGGATAATTACTACCTGAAGTTCTGACCTGCCGAAGTGCCCTACGCTAAGAAGCTCACCATCCACTCTGGACCTTCAAACTTAAAGGTAATCCTTTTTCAAGTAGAAATATAAAGACATAAAACCAAGCAACTTGAAAATAATGAAGTTGGAAGTGTAGATATTCTGGGCTATCTGCAGCATACAAGGTAGTCTGTTGTGGTTTGCAGGTAGATTTTTATGTGATTTTAAATAGTGCAATGCAATAGTGAAAAGGTATAGATGAAAGGATGAAACGAATGCAAATGTAGCCAAACCAAGGTGTCTTGCTTTGCTGCTCTAGATACCGAATGACCTTGCTATTTGGTGGTTTGAAAGCAAAACCCAAAGTAAGGCTTATGAATGTAGAGGGTTTATTTAATTTAAAGGACAGGAATTTTCCTATACTATTATTTATACAAAATTAGGAGCTGTTCGTAATCATGTATACGTAGTTGTGTTAGGATGTCGGAAGGATGTTGCTACATGGTTGTTGATTTTGAAACCCTGGAACATTAAGATAAGAGTTCATTACTGTTTAACTATAATTGAACAATAACAAATTGACCTTCGCAATAGTCTCCCTATGTTTAGAACGCTTATAGAGTTCATGAATTGGAAAACTTCGAACAGGAGTCATAATTACATTTACCTACAGACATATTACTAAAACTAAAGCAAATTTGCAATTGTCATTAGAAGTCAATTTGAGCAAATTGTGGTGTCATTAAAGTTGTTATCCTAAAACAGAATTAGTTTTCATAAGTTTGGCTTTGGATTTATATTTTAAATTATGGTTTAAAGCTTTCTAAACTACATGTTTTCAAGTCAATCATGCAATGATGCTGCGTTATCTTTGTGATCCTTATGGAAGACAGATTTTAAGAAATTTCAATTTTTGACCACACATGTCTCTTTTTGTACTCTCTATAAATTGATTCTAAAAGTGTTGCTTTTAAAATCACGATTCATTTAAATTATATTTTAATGCTTCTTTTGAAAAAAAAACATCCTGTTTTATATTTGGGTTAACTAAAAAAATAACATTTCCAAACTTCCTACCCACATAAGTAGCATTCCCATATGCATGCACACTGTCCAGCGAGTTCGGAGTTCAAGTTCTTAGGGTTCGAGAGGTACATGCAGTGAATATGTTGCACCCTCTAATACATTAAGGAATCTCCTGGGAACAGAAATAAGACCTTGATACATTTTATGTTGATGGAAGATTTGTTTGGTATACCTTTGCAACCTTAGGCACAGATTAACCTCAAGCAAATGATAAATAAAACGTTACAAACGTAAAAAAGAGCTCGCCCCAACAGAAAAATATCAGATGCTAAAAGAGTCCATGTACTCGA